>JADDOH010003185.1:0-311267 GCA_016648135.1 Agrypnia vestita | reverse complement strand
CAAGTGGATTAAAACAGTTTTATCACTAACACCGCAGCCTGCAGCTAACTCGGATGTGGTTTGCGATGGATCCGCTTCCACAATAGCCTTCAATTCTTCATTATCAACTTTGGTCTCCGGCCGTCCACGGGGCTTGTTCTGCAGGTCGAAATTTCCAGAACGAAAACGTTGGAACCAAAAACGCACTGTGTTTTCTTTTGCGGCACCGTCGCCATACACATCATTAATCCTTCGAGCCGTTTCTGCAGCACTGGTGCCACGGTGGAACTCGTATTCGTAAATAACGCGATATTTCAAGTTTTTCATTTTGTAAACTGAATGACGCAAAGAAAAAAACAATTGAGGAAAAAACAAATGAATTACAATTTTCAAAACACAAATACAGGAGTAAATAGCTGTATAAATTTGGATTTGGAATTCCTAACCAAAGAGAAGATAATTGAGATCAAATTTGCCAGTACGGCAAAACGCCAATTTCATATGTAAGGACCTAATATATTATGTCAAACCACAAAGTTAACGCTATAAACGTCAAAAATAAATAACTAAATAGTTTTTAAAAAGTAAATTATAAATTTTACTAAATATAAAACATTATTTGAGTGCTTATTACTTCATCGTTATAAATAATTAAATATAACTCTTAATCTTCTTATTTATTAATATTAAAAAAAAATGATCTAAACTATATTTTAACATAATATGTATATCAGCAGTGTACATGTGTGTTAATATTATGTGTATAGTTCACTGGGGAGAAATAAAATAATGAGATTATATTTACTTTTCAAATATTAAAATTTCATTTTTGAAAAGGATGTAGGTACATCTTGTACGTATTCCCCAAAATACATTGATCGACTGTACCAAATCCAATGTACTGTCGCTTTGCCTGTCGATTTCTTACCGAGGTCATGCAGTCTCGCTATCCATCCGATATATTTACGTTATGCATATTGTACACCAACTTATAAATGTATTTGAATTACTGGATTCTAAGCTATATAGAATAAATTATAAGCTTTCAAGGACATTTTTTAATTGTACTATATATATAATACATATGTCAACATGTAAGTGTTGAGACTTTTTGAATAAGTTAATTTCTAAAAAGCGTCTTTTATGATTCTGAATAAAATGTGCAGTCACCACGTTTATGAGAATGAAATATTTATGTGAACATATTTTCGTCACATGTTTTTCTGATATCAATATATTATTAAAAAATTTTGAAGAGGGCTCGAGAGATGTTTACACAAAAATTAAGTGCAAACTATTGATGTTCAATGATGAAAGTATGAATATAATGTTTATCTTACTTGTATTGTTTATCTTAATAGCAGATACATAAAGAACGATTGCAAATTATTGTGTTCTGTTTAAATTACTTATATAAATAATTTGCACTTAAAAACGAATCAACATAATGAATGGTATATGGAACTTTAAAATATCCACATATGCTTCGGCGTACGAGCGTCCCACGCATTCGTTTTAACACTGCGTTGGCCAAACAGTGAACTACATAGTTGCGCAATAATCAAAAATTAGAAAATAACCCGTCAAAAATGACGGTTATTTTATAAAAAGAACAAGTATTTATTAATTCATTTATTTATTTATAAAAAAAGTAGGAAAAAAATTATAAAATAAGTTACGGACGTTACACGAAGTTAAGGGGACAGACAGAGAAACGGATGGACTAACGGACAAGCGGGTAAACAACGAAATTATTATAATTGGGATTACATTAGTAAAATTAGTGAATAAAGAAAAAATATTATTAACTTATTAAATCTCAGAGTCCACAATGTATGAAATGAAATTGTCAGTAGAAAAATATTTAACTTCACTCTTACCTATACTTATCTGTTAGATTCCTTTATTATAAAAACTGCTATTACTACATTTATGAAAACACTTGAAAGATTAGAGTTTGCTGTTTTATGTTGCAAATAGGTATTACTATGGATTGTATGTAGCCCCCAGAACCAATATTCCTTCTAAGCTGTGCGGGTGTGTGGCAGCACACTTATCCATATTTGTCTGCATACATGTTCCTAACCCTCACACACAGAATAAAATATGCGTAATCAGATTTTAAGTTTGCCCTAAAAGACCGAACACTGACTAACATTTTATTAATGATTGACCTAATGGACTATAATAGGGTGACGCACCAAAATTGTGAAATTAACTTACAAATAAATAATTAATGTGTATAAAAAAATTAGGGGGATATTGATCACAACTACATTGTACTGTTGTAACAATCTGGATTACTCATGATTGAAAAATAGGTTAAATTTACTCACTGTGTCTGGTCATTTATTAAGTTAAGAAAAAATTCATTACTAACATTCAAGGCGTCCATCCAATGATTAATGCTGCAAGAAAGTCACAGATAACAGAAAAAACTGAAGCAAGCCAATTAACCTACTATTATTTATAAATGATGACGAAAATATTCATTTGGAGATATATTAAAACGAGCATATGGCGTCTACAGGTTAACCTCATTTAGTGCAAAGGACATTCGATATTGTAAAATGTAGATTAAATGAAATTATTTATTGTTCATATTTACAAGTATTTGCGGTCGAGATTGAGGGTTAAATGGATTTGATAAATGCGCTGCCCACGCTTCAGTTCAAGACGTGGTCCGACGAAAATGTAAGTGTTGAGATGCACGTTTTCACTACTGCCCTCTGCTGTAGCTGGCGTGGCTGCACGGTGCTCATCGTCTTCATCCCGCCAAAATTACTCCATACAGATTTAAGGTCTGCCTTCCCTGCATCTGTTAGACATTTTATAAATGGAAGAAATGATGAGGGGAAGCGATTTAATTAGTGTTTTGTGCAATCCGTGTCTTGGATAAATTAACGTATGTTTATATGTACAAATGTATTGTTCACATATTTTTATTCTATTTTGCCCTTTTCTGTTTTTTTTTACAATTAGATTTGTCCTTTACTCCCCTTTCTTAATTCCCCTTTTACCTTTATTTCTTTGAATCTCTTGGTCTGTCCTTAACTTACACCTTTCATTTTTTTAATCGTTAAGTTTTTGTTATTAAATTAATATTAATTAATTACTTTTTAATTCTGTGAACACTTGTAAGATAATCTCTATACTTTTTGTATTCATTATATAAGCTGATTTTTATTTGAGAAATTAGATTCTTGTAAATAAATAAATTTAAAGTGGACTACTGTAACAATATTTTTGCTGGACTGCCGGAATTTCAGTTAAATAGTTTGTATCTATTCTGAATGCGGTAGCACGGATAATATATAGGAAATCAAATTTCGCACACATATGTTACATCCTTGTCAGCAATATCCTAAAAATAGTAAATTTATAACAATCAAAAAACCCGACTGCGTAAAAAGTGACATTTAAATAAAAACTAAAAGAAAAGAAACAAGTCCAGTGGTATAGAATTCTGTTAAATAATATTGAATAACTACACCATTGAAATAGTTTCATGATCGATGCACACATAAAACAAGTAAAAAATTCTAATGCGGAACATAGCGACTTTAACAGTCGGGACCCACTATTGGGTAGATTTGAGCCGGTCTAGGTTTTTAATGGGTCCAGACTGCTAAAGTCACTATGTTCGGCATTAGAATTTCTTATTTGTTTTATGTATGTATCGATTATGCAGTCGGGTAAAAATTAATTAATGCAGTCTTCGAGGATTACTGATTTAGAATGTATTGAATACAAGGTTTCATAGGAAATATATAAATTTATAGGAAACATGATTTTGATTATACTGTATTAGTAATCCTTGGTGACAGCATTCAAAACGTGTTTTTATTGATTTTTATTGCTGCCTTTACTTTTATACCTTGTGTACGATGATTAGTGGGATTACCACCATCGAACGTGGGTCGGAGAAAAGAAAGAAAGATTTTCCTCCTCAGTCTCCGCCGATAAAGCGCACGGTCACTAAAATAGACACTAAGAATATCTCTACTTCAACCACTACCTACTTATACAGTTGAAATTTACTTACGGAGTCCGGCCTGGTTCTGGAATTTGCAGAGCTCCGCTTATAGTAAATCGAGTGTACGCTGCACTTGATGTGAACACCGGCAAACTTCGCTTTATGACCAATTTTAACTCTCCGGCTTCATCCAATTCGAAAACAGATTTACACATCTATTTCCGAAAGGCTTAAAATGTTGAACCTCGGATACGTCGTATTTTAGGAAGAAATTTAAAGAACGAATAGTGTCACTCTTCCAACAGAGAAACGGAACTCCGTGGTTCTAATTGTCAACTAGTTTGGATTTTTGTAAGTTAAAATCCTTGCCAGCGATCGGAGCTGAATACCTCGAACGCTAATTTCGACCAATTACACTTCAGTACTTCGATTGGTGGTCAGCGATTACGAAACACCCTTCATATACCTATTGACCGCAACTTATTTAGTGCATTCCTACGACAGCGGCAGCGGTAGCAGAAACACATCATTAAACAAGTCGGTCCAAGAACCGAGCCCTGTGGACAGCACATATCCGTGCCCCTGGTGATGGACACCCCACCATAGCTCAAGGTAGTATTACGGCCACTGAGGTAACTCTTCAACAACTCAAAGAGATACCTCGGGCACTGCCTGGTGAGTATCATGTCCCACAACGCATCATCGAAGGCCCCAGATATGTCCAAAAAGACTCCCATAGCATACTTGTCCTTAATTTAACCCATATCTGTGCATACATGATGGCCTTCTTTGTGGACATTCCTCAGACAAATCCAAACTGTCAGTCGCAGGCCTGCGATAGAGACGTATCTAGTCTATTCCGCATCAGCGTCTCAAACACCTTCCTGAAGCCAGTAAGAAGCGTGATCTGCCGATACGCGCCTGGGTCTGATCGATGCTTGCCATTGTTCTTCGGAATAACACAGAGACACTTAATGTCAGCCTCTACTTGCTGCAGGAAGGGTATATATCCAATCCACCATTGCCAGATGACTAAGTTTAGTGAACGGGCATTTGCGGTGGCAGGCCCAAAGGCGTGAAACTCTTTACCCTCCATAATTCGGAATAGTACATCAGAAATATTATTTAAAAAAAATTAAAACGCACCTTTTTGAAAAATCGTAATCAAAAACAAAAGAAGCGCAATTAAATTTTAAATAGTAATATATTATGACTACACAGTTATGTATTAAAAACAAACACATACATTTTGATTTATTGTATGTCAATATACGAGTAAAGAATAAAAAGATTTGTATAGCATACTTGCGTGTTCATAATATTATGTTGTGAACAAGATATCTGCAAGAAATAATCACAGTATTATAATTTTAAAAAATAAGATATATACTTTTTTATATCTTTATTATGAAAATAAAAACCAATAACTTAATTTTTTGTGATTTAAGATTCGAAAGAAATTTTAAATTCAAAAATTTATCCGAATGAGCTCATTTCTTTGTTCTAAATATACGAATAATTTTTGAAAGATTTTGATATTTGAAAACGCGCGAAGAAGACGCGTTCTAAATTGGAATGTGAATCAGTAAATAATAAAATAATAAACATAATGAGAGGAGAGCCGCGGCAAAGTGGATTCCAAAGTGTTTATTTGTGTATGTAGATACTTATTCAAAAATAGAATCCAATTAGAACCTTGTTTAATTTTGAAATTGGAACAAGAAATCTCTGACAGATGGCGCTGTGTAAATATGCTCCGAATCTCGGGATAACACAAATACTCCGTATTATTTTTGAAATATCGTTTTTCAAAAAATTATGTGCGTGGTTTAGAAATGAAATTCGTAAGTGATTTATGCATTTGGCAAATTAAATATACTTGGAAAATTAATGTTTTTTAAGCTTGTAGGCTCGTTGGATACGGGGATGACTGCACGAATTCACATAATAAAGCAGTTTTACTGTCGCGTTGATATCGTATCTGGAATATCCTAAATAGTTTTTAATAAGGCGTCCTTTTAACTTGAATTTTCTTGACGTTTTTTGTAGTCTCCGGTTAGTTATTTTATATTTTTAACTTGATATTACAATTCCTAATAGAGCTTTTTTCATACATACATTTTTCTTTTTCCTACATTTAGTTTCTCAACTTTCTGCAATGTAGTGATTATTGGGATCCAGTATCTGATTTTGCTTACACTAAAAATTTATTATACCTACTTATTGTATTTTTCATAGCATTGTATGCTTTATAGCACTGTTATATTATATTATATATCCTGTTACCATATATTCTGTTTACTGACGTGTTATTTCTTTTGACTTTATTTATTCTGCTTTGTTTATTTATTTTTATTTGTTTATATTGTATACTTGTATATTTACATTGTATTGTATTATTTATATTGTATAATTTTAAAGGGCGTATGTTCGTGTGCGTCAAAAAAATTAAAAAATTTATATGAAAAACTACAGGAAGGACATTCCATGGAATGTTTACCCTACATATTCTCCATACAGTTACAATATTGCCGCAGAGAGTTAAAGACATCTTTGATATATTGTGAAGTATATAGAATGTAAGCTGGACAGAAAGAAAAGTATGAGAAAATATAACCTGAAAAAGATGACAGACGAAGTCAAAAGTATAGACTAAAATATGATATAAACAAGCTTTGCTACACTTCGGGATTTATCAGTTACAATGAAGAACGAAGAGACATTTGGAGTAAGCTTGTAAGAACATTGTTCCGAAAATGAGGAAATAGAAGATTCCCAAATATACCAATTTATTCTAAG
This sequence comes from Agrypnia vestita, assembly GCA_016648135.1. Taxonomy (NCBI): domain Eukaryota; kingdom Metazoa; phylum Arthropoda; class Insecta; order Trichoptera; family Phryganeidae; genus Agrypnia; species Agrypnia vestita. The sequence continues at coordinate 304,513 of JADDOH010003185.1, read as the reverse complement.
GTATAATGGAAATATGAATAACTACATAAATAATCAATATTAAATATATACATATTTACCTAAAAATGGCATTATATTTCACATATATGAAAATATCGCATTATTTCAACATTTTATACGCAGTACATAGATATGTATGAAAAATAACAAACAATTACGCTATGTTTTTGTACTGACCAGGCCGTACTATTTACAATTCTCAGAGAGCATACTTTTTACGATCCGATACGTTTATTTTTGTTTTTAATTACTGGGGGCCATAAAAAAATCGACGCTTACAAATATTTCAAACAGACGTCGCTCCGAACGACGCCTGTTTAAAAATACGCCGGCTTAGCGGACGTAGCTGGTAATTTGAATTTTAAGAAAAATATGTTTTTTAAATTTAATTAATTAATTTTTTATTAAAAAAATAGAGATGTGAACACGGAATACGTGTCACATCAATATTCTTACTATTTTCAAACTAAGCTAAGCGCTTGTGCTATGAAAATAGGACTAACTTGCTAGTCGGGAGTGAGGTTCGAACCCGCAACCTTTGGATCACGAGGCCAGTGTCCTAACCACAAGACCAACAAGCTACTCAATATATTCTAATAAATTTTTCCATTTACTAATACACGTCCAATGTCAATAAATGAAATCACTACACATTTTGACGTCCTAATTAATAATTTTAATTTTAATTTATAGTGATGCAACGAATACTACTTTCACGAATACGAATACGAATATCAAGCCTATTATTCGGCGAATACGAATATTTAAACACGGTAATAAATAATACACCACTGTTCTTTTTTACCAAAAGATTTAATAATTAAAATTTACCATCCGCAAATTTTTGTTCAAAAAGCCAGCATTTCTTTTATCCGTTTGTACATTCCCAGCGGTCAAAAATAAATATCACTTTTTTCACGCGGTCATGTTATTAGATTTAATTTCAAATTATTTTATAAGTGTTAACACTTTTACATACAATGAAAATAAAATGGAACGAACAATACGTATTACAAAACAAAAACTACATGAAATGAGCACCTAAACTTATTAATAACCCAGCGAAACTAGATGAAAGAACTCATGTTATGCTGTGAAACAAGTAACGATTGACAATTTAAGAACTAAAATTGAATCCATTCATTCAATGTTAGGGGAATCCCCGATAATAAAGTGCCTAGGTGTGTTCGGATACACGGTGCACAGCCATATCGTAATTTTCTTTGCGTTCAGTTATAAATAGTTTATTTTTAATATTCGTGATGATATTCGGCGAATACGAATATTCGTTGCATCACTATTAATTTATTATTGATTCTTATGGAATCTTATGGAAAATTATGGAATCTTGAATTTATAATTCTTTTTGCTCATTTGGGGTAAATTCGCAGCATGTAGAGGAAATGCGAGACCATGAAGTTATCAAAGTGAAATTTTAGTATACAACGAAATGCGTGCTTATCCATGAGCTTATATTGTTAATGGTTATTATATGTTATTCACTTTTAATTAGTGTTCCAGCAAAATAAATAATGCATTTTCGATCATCTTGAATCGAGTAATAAATATAAAGAAGCTTAATTCAAAAGCTGACGAATAATTGAATTGAAAACTCTGTTTATTGAATTACGATTTTAGCTAATCGAAATGGCGAAAGGGGGCTTTTCATACTGATTTCTGTTATTGTTGGTGTTTGACTGCATTCAGCTGCGTTTGACAGAATGCCATCAGTTTGTAAATGTCCGCTCGCAAAACCTAGTAATTACTATGCGATTCTTGGCATCAGCTTTTTAATAATGGAGACGATAACGTCAATTACGAAACCTCAGAGGAAATCGCTACGGTCGTGGTAATTTATATTTTTCATTTGCTTAGTTTTTGCTTTGATGTTTAAAAATATGTTTTTTTATGTGTTTCTAAGAAGTATAACTTATAACGCGTGTACGTAGGTACACACACCCACATTTAAAAAAATATTCTCAAGGTTTCATTACTTTCTAATACTTTTTTGCAACAAATCTTTCCGTCATTGGCAATACCTTAGTCGGTTTTTAAGGTAAAAACGCAATTAAAATTTTACTAAATTCCTAAACTTGTGATAAAAGACTATACTATACTATGATTATACTGTTATATATATATATATATGATATATATATATATATATATATAATATGTTATACTGTGTCTTATTTGTTGAATCATCATCCTTAAATTGATGAAATATAACTATGTTTTCTCTCTTGTTTAATTAAATATTATAATATGTATGGCACATGACACAAAACTCGAGTAGTACGTTATACCTACTATAAATATAAATTTATATTTAATGTGCACACGACTCAAAACTCGAGTCAGATGTCATACAATAAACATAAAATTCTGTTAGGTATTATATTGGCAATAACAGAAGTGTCCAAATGTTGCGACGCCTCTAACGTTATCAATTATTTAGTGTTAAATTTTTGTGATGGATTTTTTTATGAAGGTAAGTACTACTATATTTTATTATTAAAATAATAAAATATCTCAATATTTAAAACATATCGAAGATAATTTTTTTTTTCCTAATACTTGTTCCCACAAGGTAATTTTCGAAGTCTTTTAATTCGCTCTTATTTTCTAATATGTTGTTGTCTTCCGTGTAAGCACTTTCTTACTTACTTACCATCACGCCTTTTCCACAGGGGTAGGCAGAGAGCACCAAACTCTTCTGTCCTGACACACAACTTTCGCCTCATCCACATATATACATCTGCGCATGCAACCTTGATGGTTGTTGAGGCTCCTAATAGTGCCATATTTCAGTATCTGGTTAATCTAGTCATACCACGTCTTCTGCGCCCTCTCTTTTTAGCGCCGTCATCACCTGCGTTACATATTAACTATGCTAGGACCAGCTTTATATTCATTCCTAATATATTCAATCTTTACTGTATCATAACTGTCAACATTTCACCCAAAGTGTATAGAATACATATATGCAAATAGAGAGACAAATAGAAATGTTCTTACCTTAAGGGGGGGGGGGGTAAGGTTAATTCTTACAAAAAAAGGCATGTTTTTGTGAAATTTTTGTGACGACACAGTTAAAATCTCTTTATTTAAATCAATAGTACATTAAAGTATGACATTTGAGGAATATTATGTAAAATTTTCAAGACGAAATATTAAAAAATACGGCAATGGCAGCAATTATTCGGACGTATCTCGGAAAAAAGTAGAATTGCGGTGTCCATAACTTGGTGCTAGATCATCTGAAATCAAAAAATCAAAGTTCATTCGTTAGATAATAAGTTTTTCCAGTTAACGCTGGGAGGGTTTTTTGAAATTTCAATTTTAAAATTTTTTGGAACACTTTGAAGGGAAAAACGCGAATTTTTGCGAAAAATATCGACTAATTTGTTATTAAAAAATAAAAATTAATAACAAATTTGAATAAAAGTCTCCAGCGTTACCTTGTAAATTATGTACAGGAATAGTGTTCAAAATTTCAAAAGGATCGGTGTAGTAGTTTTGAAGTTATGATGGACACCGACTTTGAAAACGTGAGATGTGGGGAACACGCTTTAAAGTTTTGCACACTGAAAAATTCAAAATAAAACTCAACACTTATTTTATACTTACACATAATATCGATGCCATGTTCACACAGCAAAGAGCTTTCATCATCAGCATCATTTTGTCCTTGTCTACGCAAAACTCTTCCGATCAAATAGCACGTCCGGTAGTCCTCAGGTGAGCGCGTCTCTTAGCTGCCCGAGCAGGTATAGAAAATCAGTCTGGTATCGCTCAAATGTTCATAATTTCGTCAATTTTGCTGCGATTGACTTGAAATTTTGACACAATATTCTTGCGATGTTATACATTTATTTAAATTAAAAAAAGTTAAAAACCTTACCCCCCCCCATAAATGCTCAAAAAAGTAACTACATTATTTTTGAAGCCAAACGAAAAATACAACAAATGGACATACAAATACACAACAAAACACTCTCTGAACTAGAAAACACACAAAATACTTAGGATTAATCATAGAAAGACACCTCAAATGGACCATTCATACAGACAAAGTACTTGACCTTTTCCACAGATTACACGAAATCACACCGAAGACCATAAAAATTCTGATGTACGAGGCATTCGTTAAAATTAGAATAGGATATATGATAGCCTTCTGGAACCGGAAACAAGATGAACCTAAACAGACTCCAACGACAACAAAATAAAATACTGAAAATGGTCTACAATTTGAAATACCTGACATCAACGGAAACAGTTTATTACTGGCTACGAGCTTATACAGAGTTATTTGGAAAACGTATTATATTCCTGCCTTGATTATGAGTTGAAAATGTTTAAGCAGCCATGACCTAATTAATATCCATATTTATGTAGTTATGCAATATCAAAGTTTACATTTTTTTTCTATATTCTGACTTATTTTTTACAAAACGTTTAATTATCATGAGAGTAACTTATATCGATTACGAAAAATTGATTTTTTTCAATACAAGTAAAATAAAATGATAGAAACCCTGCAGAAAATCCAATTGGAATGTTTTCCAAATGGAATTGGAAGATTTTTATTATTTTATTTGACTCGTATTAAAGGGAATGAATTCTTCATATTCGATGAAAGTTACTGGACTGATATTCCAACGTTTTACAAAAAATAAGTCAGAAATATTTTTAAAAAAATGCAAACTTAGATGTCCTATATCTCCATAACCATATTGATATTAAGTCGTGGTTGCTTGATTAAATTAAAACAGGAATATAGTCTTGCTAGATTATTAATGTTTTCCGAATAACCTTGTTGAATAAAATATTCAGTTGAAAATGATTATTACAATAAATTTATTCCTATGTGTAAAATATTTACAAACCATTCGGTTAGAATACCGTGTTCTCGCTGTAGTGTTGGGATTGAGCTAACATCAGCAATGGCTCCAACCGGAATGATTGCGTGCAAGACGTAAAATTTAATAATGCTCAATTAACAAATTTTATGGATTTATTTTATGGTAGACACATGGTTGATGTTTGATGCGTGCTTAATGATAAATATTTCTGGAGTCAGGACCACGCCAATCAGGTGACCGGACCTTTTAAGTGGGAACGCAACACTAATAACATTCATTTAATCCGATTACTATTTGGCATAATGAAAATAATGGCTGTGTTTAAAAAATATGTTTTTTCGCACAAGATTCGTCATCAAAAATATATTATAAGCTCCAATTTTTAATCTTTTCATGTTCTCCAGTTCAGTTCAGGAGGGTTGCTTTAACAATTATGAAAAGGTCAAATTTAATACTTTTCAAAAGTGGGTATATGTCATATTTAATAAGACGCGCTTTATTATAAAAAAAATGTTGTACTTAAAAATAACAGGTTACAGCGATATTCGGTAAGAAACAAAATATTTATAAAAATAAAAAAATATTATAAATTATTATTAAAAAAAATAAAAATACTAAAATAAAAATCGTTTTTTCGTTAAGATATATAATTATGCAAGAATAAATACTTTTACTGCGTTATGAATGCGTTTTAAATAAACGCAAGTGGGGACATACTTCTGTTGTCTCCCGATCTTCTTACCTAAAAAATGGGTTTGATTCATCTTTGTACAATTTTATATGATAATAGACATGAGTAAGATCTGTTCAGTCAGAGGATGCGTTTCAATGAATTTCTGCCACCAAAAACAACGGGTCTTTTAGGCCCGTTCGTTCGAACGAAATAGCATATGGCGTACGTTTAGTGAGTGTTGCATTTATAGTGTGTATGAGAAGTTACAGCATATGAAGAAATGAGCAAATCAGTACAGGGCGTAAATGATACTCACAGTTGAACGTTGCTATTTATTGTAACAATTTACATTGAAGGTGACTCACCACATACCTTGGGCTATTTTATGCGCCGAAGCGTCCATATCAGCCCAACACATTCGCCGCCTGGTTGGCATTATTTTATGCTAAAGCATCCTCTCCGCCCGGCCTTGCGTCCCAGCATTACAAGAACCAAGACCAGGCGAGTCGGTCGCGCACAACCTTCAATGTCCCATGCGAAAAAGTCTGTATTTTTTAAAAGGGGTTTTACAAAAGTACAATAAAAGAACATCTATAATCTAAAAAATACAACATAAGAACGCCCGAGGAGACATCGCACGGGACAAAAATAAATCAACACCCCTCCTTGGAGGGAAAGGGACAAAACAAAAATAAAAACAAGTAGCACTTGTGTCAGAAGAGGCTAAAACCACCGGTATGACACCGATTCAGGAGAAACAACGTAAAAATTGACAAAATATGATACAAAACAGAAATATAACATGGTAGTGCAAATAAAATGGAAAATAACGATAGAAAACACAATAAAATTAACAAGAATGTAAAGAGAAAAATAGTAGTAATAAACAATCAAAATTATTAAAAGTAACAAAGAACGACCGAGGCAGGGCAGCATGGTCAAGGGTACATCAGGACCACTGAGCAGGGCACCTCAGGATTTCCCAACGGGTCACCCAAATTCCCACGAACACTTTAAAAAGTCTGAAGTTATCCTCGGCATTTGTAAGACGCCGACCTGTTCCACGTGGCCCATTTATGCCCTCAATATATATTACATACAGGATTATCACTGCGGCTGCCGGTCACCAAATAATGATCCCTGTGACAACCAAAAGCGGGTTAACCGTATTGCGCCCGTGATTGGCGGACACGAGTCAGTTGCGTACATCTAGAGTCGCGGCGGCTGCCGGCAGCCACAAAACAGATCTCCAGGCATACTTTATTATGCGAATTTCACGAAGTTATAAGAATTATTTTTAAATATACTATAAGAAAACTTTTGTAGCCTAAAAATAAAGATTAACGCAATTCCCCCGCTTTGGATCAATGTAATGTTTTGCTAACTTTAAAAAAATACGTGTAAAAATTTCAGTTAAAATTAGGTTAAGCTTGATGATCTTACAAATTTGTGATCTGAAAATAATTTTAAATTTGAAAATATAAATGAAATCTCGTTTCTCTTATTTAAAAATATACCTTTTCAACAAAAAATTATATATTCACATCATCCACATAATTCGCATCTCAAAATTAATCATTCACTATAAAATGATCCACCAGTTTATGTTGAATTTGCCTACAAAAAATATTTTTACACAGATAAGCTTTCGATGGCTGAAAATGAAAGAATGTGTTTATTAGGGATAGTTGTATAAACTTAGTTTACGGTTATAGTTTGTTTAAAGCATTTTTTGATTGGTGGAAAACGCAGAAATTTATACTTTAAACGGATGATTATTTATTATACGTTACTCGACTTACTGTTTTCGAGCATTATTACTAAATCGACTTTGGCCGATCACTCACTTCATCTTATCTTCTCTTTCTCCACCTCTACTCTGACTCCTACCTCCTCACCCGTATTCCCGTGCTATCAACACACATTAATTTAACTAATTTTTTCATTAATTACTATTATTTTACTTATATTTGTTTGTAGCTTACTATAATATAATCTCTTAGCTTTCAAATATTATCTAATTTAATATTATACTTAATTTACTACGCCTTAAGAATCTGTGAATCTTTGTAATTGGTTTATGCAGTGTACACTGTGTTTTAATAATATAATGATTGAAACTGTTAAGATTCCTTAATAAATAAATTAATTACTATAAACCAATTTGATTGATTGGCCCTTTCAAGTGTTTCTTATGTAGGTATTAGCTTCTTTTTTTTCTTCATATATTGACCTTCCTGTCTGTGAATCTGCGCACTTCAGCTTTCTGTTACAGCGTGCGATTTTAAGCTTTTTCTACTATTTTGCATGCAAACATTAAAACTGTCTTTTTTATTTAAACGCATCAGTGTTTCTATAAGCAACAAACAAAAATAAATTCATGGAAATCTTCTTATAGACTACTTCTGTGATCAGAGGGATAGATATAAATGATATTTTTACGGACGTTTATTAGTTTTTAGTCACAACAGATATTGTTGAAAGCACTCGGTAATAATACAAGATTCGACCTGAAGAGAAAATTTTCCATCCGATCCGTTGTGAAGACTCACCGACAACGGGCCTCGGCGCGTCTCAACACGATCGCCCGATAATATTCACGATTATTATGTACTAAGTAGGTTCCCTAAGTAGGATTTCCAAATAAGGTATCATTACATGAAGATCTCAAGATATCCCACACTCGTAGTGATAATTCTGGCGATAGACCGGCCCGGAATAATATATACCGTCCGAAACAACTGCCAATTACCTATTCAAATGAGCGAAGGAGCATTTTTCGGGCACGAACCATTTTTTGGGGAACATTTAAAGTCACATTATCCATTGTTGGATTTGTTTGATTACCGCGGTGTGATATGACCGGTCGTGATTGGATAGGCCAGAACAAATAATCACAATGGCGGAGATATAGCGGCATCTAACGACCGGGGTCAGAAAACTGTTATTCCAATTTCGAATGATACACATTCTCGACGAATCGTTGAAAAATGTAATCTCGATGGTATTAACTGCGGTTAATCGGTACCCGTCGATTTTAGTGCCTACGGTATGATCTGTCTTAGGCAGATAAGATTAGACTGACTGTTCTTTTTTCCAAGTACCAATAAAATTAAATAATTAATATTAATCTGGGGATGCGTCCAGTAGTAGTGTATATTATCTTTATCGAAAAAAAGAAAAAAAGTTGTTTCTTTCTATCAAATCTAAAGGTTTGTTTCCGTTGTATATATATTCTATATCCTACTGGTAAGTAAATTGACTGCAATTATCTATGATCTATTATATTAATTGGGGATCAATTAGATTAGAACTGTTAAAAATAACATAAAATGGTGTTTTCCGATAATCGTATTAAGAGAAACAATTTAAGTGTACGATGAAAGATTAATATAATTATTAATAAATAACATTACAAAAATAGTTCAGCGTTTAAGAATTCTGGTTAACTATTAAAAAACGCTAGCTTAAGTTTAAAAATGTTGATCTATGGTTAAAGACTAGGTCTTTACATGTGGCCGATGTCAAACTAACTAGGTAATTTACGTTAAAGGTTTGACACCTAAACGAGTTTTGTATTCCTTTGTATTTTTTTAATTTAGTTTTGGTTTTCTTACTGTAGTAATAAAATTACTCTGCAAACGTCTTAGCTGCAGAACGCATTTTTAAATAATTAATAAAAAATTTCTTTCGAGAACCTGAAGGTAATTATTTTTTTCAATTTTATTGGTTAAAACGTTGCAGTGTACTCGTTTATACTCGTAATAATATATACTTGGGTCATGAGATCCGATTGTATTTGCGTTAATTGGTTTAGTTAAGTAAGACAGTGTCACACAACTTTGAAAACTTTACACAACATTAGAAGATAAGTTTAGCAGATGCACCTGGCTGTGCTGCGCAGCGGTCAATATTGGACGTGAAGCGATCACTATACTAATTAGCAAATATCAAGAAAATAACAATAAAAACGATCGATTCCGTTCTTAATCAAATTAATACAAGACGCAAAATTATAATATGGGTTTCTAAGTATAGAAAAAAAAAGATAAATACATAAGACAAATACGTATTAGGTGAAAGTGTGTCATTACGTATGTCAGCAATGTACGGGCTTGAAATTCGTGAAGAAATTAATACGATTTTCTATAAACCCAATGTGGCATATTCGAGCTTTCCATCGCATCGTACGTATAAGTATTCATATTTAAATGAGAAACATTTCACGTGTACATTAATAAATTATTACTCCGTGCTCCTGCACGTAATGCCAAAATTATCTTTCTTGACACAGAGTAGGTACAATAAATATGGATCTGTGAAATAGCAAAATATCACATAGATTAGCATAATTTATTCAATTTTCCTAAAAAAAAAATCATTTACTTATCAAATTATATACATACGTTTTAATCGTTATTTGTCGTAAGTGTCGCAACCTTATAGGTATTGCTAAGCGTTCCTGCAAAAATCAATCAAAGATTGTTCGAATTAATCGAATAAAAGCAAATTTTAAACTTTTTGACCTTCTTTTGTATATTTTTATATTTTTCTTAAGAATATTTTTGACTTTTACTTATATAATATAACCACTCGCTTGCCCCCGTACAAAATACTGGACTTCCGAGGAGATCCTTAAAGCAGTCATGTCAGAAATGTGGCGTAATTTTTTTGTGTATTTAAGAGATTTAAATAAAAACAATAACAATAAACAAAAAAATCTATGACAAACAATTATTATCTTTGAATACTTATATACAAAATAATGCAATTACGGTAAATTTTTGATTATGCGTTCACCCATCGCGCGGCCAGTTGTTTGTTCCTGGCCAATCCTGACAATGATTGTAAAATAAAACAGATTAACCTGGTTGTTTATTGTAATTGTCATTTCGATCGTACATTTTGATTGTGTTTTTGTTTTCCATATCATTATTATTTAAGATTTCTGTACTAAACAGTTCTGACTCTCAAAACACATACATGACACGGATTTTTAATTTCTTCGTTTCTTTCGTACGTTCATCCGATCCGTTTTAAAGTTTCGATTGAAAATGAAGATTTTTAGATTTCACCTACAGTTTTCGTCTGGAATCATTTCTCAGATTAAAGATTTTGCGTATAAATCCGTGGTCGCAATTATTGCCGCCCTAAAATGGCGCCCTGCCTTGATCTAATCTCCGATCTCATCTCAAGTTCTTTTGGATTATATATTTGGTTATACTTACATGTAAAGGGTCGAAGCACAAAACGATATTTTTATATTTTAATGCTAATCGATTAATTCAATCATTTTTCTAATTTTTATCTTCGATTTATCTGTTTTAAACTAAACATACCGTCGAGTGGCATTGATTATAACATAGTATTGGAATTAAAGAATGATAACGGATCTTGTCTTTTTACACAAAATGATGAACGGCACTATCCACTGTTATATCTTTTGCTACGTATCTGCTTGCATGTTCCATCCCGCGAAACTAGAAGTTATGCATGTTTTGCCTTGGAAACTGCAGCCACTAGGTAACTGCTTTTTAAATTATTCACTGCAAAGGCTTTCTAGACTAGCAAACAGATTCGAGCAGTTAAGACGTTTTTTTCACTAGTCTTATTAAGCTCAAATACATTTTGAGAAATATTTTGAAATATAATTTTGACTTTGTCTATCTAAATTTAAAAAAAATGAAAAAAACATCAATAAGTTTATAGAAATTTCTTCTAACTATCTTCTCGATAACTAACATCTCGGTTGTTTTTATGTGTTGACTTTAATGGCATCGGTGTCAATTGTTCTTGTGTAATACATACACACTACTTACATTTACCATAGCCTTTCAGACAAATAAATGAATAAATAAAAAAATAAATAAATCATTTGCTTAAGTCTACGAAATATTTATTACAATTCCAAAAAAGGCTGCTCGCTTGATAGATAACTAAAGCGATGATAAAATTTCATGAAATAAATCTGCGTTTTTAATCACGTGCACATATCTCACGCATATCAAGTGTAATATATATCATACTCCGAGTGCAAGATCATCACCTAATCAAAATATGCATTTGAGATAATGGGGCTTTAAGGATTTTTGCTCTCGTAATTAGAATAGTTCTGTATCCAAGTATTTAAGTGAAATTTTTCTTATCCATATGACAAAATATCTTCATTTTTCTTATAACACATCAATCACATTTTAAAGAGAATATTCTTGCACTCATTTTAAAGAAAGATGCATTTAATGCAATTATATCACTTTTCATAGTAAAAAAAATCGGTTTAATAAGAAAGGTGATAGACAACGTTCCCTCTAATTTTTTCAACTGTGTGTGCGGAATATAAAATTAATCATAATTTGCACCATCTTTTGCACTCACAAATGACTATGCCGCATAAAGTAGAGATCTAATAAGAATGTAATTATTTATAAGTTAATTGCACAATATTCTAACCCGATTTTGGTACTTTATCCCATAAGAGTCCAATAGGTCAATCATTAATAAAATATTGGTTCCGTCTATGATCTATGATTCCGTCTATGATCCGTATTAAAATCTGGTTTCGCATATTTATAAGCGTGCGGCCGTACACCCGCTCACCTTACAAGAAGTGACGGATAGTCTTGCACTCGGGGAAGGATAAGTCCGTTTTTCAAACTGCTCACCGATGCGCTCGAGCCCGTTGTTGTGTGATTCGAGCCTTGTTTGGTTACACATGTTAATGGTCACGAAACATTTTACCTGGGCTGTCGAACGGAGAGCTGGGTGCCAAAGGTGTGAAATAAATAAATAAAAAACAATGAATGGAACTAATTATGCCATTCTTGTTTATGGTCAGCTTCGTCTTGATCCTCGTTCCTTCAATATACCTATTAAATGTAGGTACTTAATATGTTTTCAATATTTTTTAAAAACTTACTGCATATAAATACAATATTTTTATATTTAGGTATGTATGTCTTGTCCCTAGAGGGATGATGAATTAATTAAGCTTAATTATAAAATATATATTATTATACAAAGACGAAAATATTTATATGAGGCGCATGTAATGAAGTCTTTTTATAGAGCTGTCTTAAGTGATCATTTTTCTCATATAAATAGTTTTGTCTCTGTGAGACTTATATAATTTAGCTTAATTGTTGCATATATTTTAGAAGTTAGCTATTGTTTAATTAGGATTAAATTAAAAGTAGTGTAAAAGTTAGGTTTATATAAATATTTGGATATTATGATTCTCACTTATATCTTGTGACCTTAAAATATTAAAGAACATAAATGAAAATATCAATATGCATAGTATTCACGATCGTATTTTCGAAATTTTTCGATATCTGCCTAAATATTTTCTAGTAAAAAAAATTTATGAAATATATATTTTACTCTTAAACCCGTACCTAAGTTTTTGGCGATATCATACTATTATCTATTGGTAATGTAAATAGGATCATTTTTATTTTCTTAATGTACATTTTTTAATCTAAAAAATATTTTTACGCTTTTCAATTTTATAAATACGACGTTATTTATATCTATTAATAATTTTGTTATGTTTAATTGTATCTAATATAAATATGCCTACTGATATGTTTTGTTTGGTAAAAGTTGATGTAATTTTTGTTAAAATATGAGGGGTATAGAAACATAAACGTCACTACTCAATAGACGAATTGCCGAAGACGAAAACAATGCCAATCTGGATGGCGAAAGTGTACGGCCGATACGGGAGTTGTTCTCGTAGAACAGCCCTGGGTCTTTGGTGGCTCCCACTTCCCTTTTCAATACATGAAATTGAGATAAACGTTTTTGTGATCGATTTCATAGCCAGAACGAAGATTTTAAAATTATCGTTATTATTAGCTTTGGACAAAATGCTTCTAAAACACACAGACATGCTTTCAAGATCAGTCGTATTCAAACATATCGCTCTGTATTTTCATTTTGTGCAAAGTGGCGGTTTTATATCTATGCCCGTCATATATTTATAGTATTATTTCACAATTTGTTATGGGACCTAATATGTCACATTCACGTCTATTTAATCATTATTTCCACTGACTGAAATTTAATCTGATATATATTTAATATAATTTCTCTCTATCTTTACTGGACCATTATGTATATCTTAAAACAAACAAATTTGAAAGAAAATGTTTGCCATGTCAAATCTTTAAATATTGTCACGTATCGTGGTTAAGGAGGAATGAATGAAAACACTGGAAATTGATTAGCTTTTTATTAATTAATGATTACTTAAGTATTTAATGTATAAGTCACTTAAATAACGCTTTTCTTTAAATTACACTATTTCGCAATATATCACTCCTAAATGAACACTTTATTATCGCTGGGTAACACGTATTTAACATTCACTACAACATTCCATCCAATTCTTGCACGTAGTATATATCGCATATACTTATTTCACCCATTAGGCACTTCGCTCGATATCTGTCGCTTTGCAATTCACGACTCGCCACCTTGGGCGTCTTCTTGTGCGCTGAATCGAACTGTCAAACACGACAACTCAACTGCCGCCGCGGCGTGATTCCGTATTTATATCCAAATACTGGGTTTTCGAACTTTCTAGATTATTCTAGTTTTGACTTAGGAGAAGATCCTCGTCGGTTCCCCGTTGTTACAAACATTTTCTAAATGTTGTCGATTACCATAGATTGTTATAGGCCGTTTCCAATCCTTTGATAGTATTGTAATATATTACGGAAATTTGGACAGTGCGCAAGGTCCTTTTTTTGCCATTCCGTGACAATATGTATATCTTTTATGTTCTGTTGAAATTCATTAATGTTTTTTTCTAATCGAAAATATCTTTAGAATAAACTTGAATCTACATTAGATAACAGATTTATCTGAAAAAAAAATATATAAAATCAAAATCATGCATACGGACTTATTAACAAACACATACAAATCATCATTTACACTTTACTCATTAATCACTCTCATTTAATTTGATTAATTTTTAATAGAATGAAAATACCTACAGAAATCTACCCTAAATAATAAAAGCAATAAAAGGAAGCGTAGATTATCTTTCTACGAAATCGAAAACACAAAAACATACATGTTGACACCATTTTTAAAATTATAAAATGCTAATAGTTCAAGCCTATAATTTAGTATCGATCATTAAGGCGTGAACTTCTTTTATTAATATTTTCAAAAGAAAACAAATTATTTAGAGTAGGGAGAGTAATGTATTATTGATCGAACGCCATATGTGTTTCTTGCATGCCAAGAAAATATTATGTACCTGCGAAGGTATCGCAATAAATAACGAGTGTGTATAACTGATCATATAATTTGTCCATTATTAAAATGGATATGACGGATGTGATTATCATCTTGTGAGTGAGTGAAAGAAGACTGTAATTATTGTCGTTTTTAAGAATTTTATTCATACTATTTGCAATTGGCAATTTTACCCCCATTGCCGAGTTTTAAAGACGTTCATTTAGTTGGTCTTTGTAGCAACAGGTGTAAAATTGATTTTTCTCGTACAATGGAAATGATAATTTATATAGTCTACCTACCTCGTGACTTAAAAAATGTTCACCCAAATGATGGGGATAATGAGGATTTCAATCTGAAGGTTTTTGAAATTAAAATATATTGTAACGAGATGCAAAAAAAAATTTACACACTGTCCGAATTCCTTGTTATACGGCCTATAACAATCTAGGGTGATCTACAACCTAAAAATAACCTAGAAACATCTACAAACATCTCGAAACATCTGGTACAACCCAGAAGCGAGTAGGAGCTTTTTCTAAACATTAGAATGATCTAGAAATTACAAAAACATCAGCATTTAGGTATGACGCGGCGCGTTCAGTAGTCGTTTTTGACAGTTCGTTCGGTGTGAAATCGGCCAATCGTGACCAGTCGTGAATTTCAAAGCGATAAATAAAGCGAATATTCAAAGTGATGAAAATAAATGCGATAATTATTAAGGCGAGAATTGGATGGAATGTAGTAGCGAATTATAAAAACGTGTTACCCAGTGAAAATAAAGAGTTCGTTTACGAGTGAAAAATTGCGATACAGTATAATTTAAAGAATAGCGTTAAGTTTAATTCGTGTTAAGTGACTTTGTTCATTGAACAATTAATTAATCATTAGTTAATAAATCCCCAATTATTTTCAAGTGTTTTCATTCATTCCTCTCTAGCCACGACACGTGACAATATGTACCTGTACGTAAAATTCCAAAGTTATGAGTTTGACATGGCTACTAATACAATTTTGGTATGAGTATTATATTTTTCTTTGAGAACGCTTCCTATTTTATTATTTAACTATTAAATACGCAAATTAATGTCTTAGTTTACTGTTTTCAAATTACTGAATTCATTTTAAAATTTAGTGCATGTGGTGAGGTGGTTTATTAAAATGTTTTCTTTTTCTTTTTATATCTAATTATTATTTTATACAAAATCATTACTGCGCAATCTGGTAGTGTTACTGACGACATTATAACGGAAAGAATTATACAATTTTTATAATTCAACACTATTTGCACCGTTTGGTAACGTTAGTGACGGACATTGTGACAGAGAATTATGTAGTTTAATAAATTAATTTTTATGGAGCACTTTTTTTTAGGCTAATTATTTAATTTTTTGATATTATCACCTTTTGAAATAAGAAGTATACATTAGATGGAAAATGCCTGCGTTAGTTTGGTAAACCAACTATTGTTTTGTGGAGTACGGTATGAAAGGACAAGGCAAACAGAGAAGAGTTGAATTTTTTGGAATTTAAATATTGTTACCCTTTATATTTTCGAATGGACTATGCTAGAGACATCTCGATTCCTTCACATAACATAGTGTACATAGTAACTGATTTGAAAAGAAAATACAACTTTAAAAAAATTGATAACGTGTAGATGTTCTTGCGGTGGAATTGATGAACGTTACATTGTGTAGAGTGATCACTTAAGCCTGTAGGTCATACAGGTTGTAAGCCCTAGACTACCCTATAAAGACGTTTTCCATATGAATAGCTTCGTCTCTGTGAGACTTCTGTAATTTATCTTAGTTAATAAATATCCCTCTGTGGAGAGAATCCAGTAATTGTGTTCTCAATATTCTTGTTCTGTAAAAAGCAAAGGCAGCAATATCCACTTGAATCAATTAATCCCCAAGAATGTCTCACATGAAAAAATGGCCGCTTCATACAAAAAATGAGATTTGATTCTGAATTTAGACTGAAACGTCATAGCAAAGACAGTCATTAAAATTGTTTTTGTTTTTTATCTCTTCTAAATAGATAAAATAAAATAAAATCGAATCATGTATGTAAATAGAAAATACAGCAATGTCCACTAATTGGTTCACAGCACTAGCCAAAAGTTAAAAATTTATTAATACATATATACAAAGTGCCTATGGTTAGTAGCAAAAACTTTACGGGTGGATTCCTGCCTTAATAATGAGTCGCAAATGTTCAAGCAACCATGACCTAATATCAAAAGTTATGAAGATATCCAATATAAAATTTGCATCATATTATTCGATGAGATTTTTATTATATTATTCGACTTATATTAAAGGAAATGAATTTTTCATAATCGATATAACTTACTGTAATGATACTTCAATTTCTTGCGAAAAATAAGCCAGAAATGTTGAAAAAATGCACATTTTGATATTGCATATCTCTATAACTATTGAAATTAGTTGACGGTTGCTTGAGTCTTTTGAGTCATTATTGAGACAGGAATCCACCTGTAAAGTTTTTGCTTCTAGCTATGAGACACCCTGATACACTGTATAAAAGGAAAACTGAGGTAGCAATTCTTTTTAAAAACTTATTTCCAAAAATATGTAGGTTTCATAGATTTCAAAGAAATTTTATTGATTAGTGACAGGTTTTTTATATTTATCTCAGAAACATCTTGAAAAATACTGCTGCATTTGCTTTTTACCTCTCATTTGATGTATGGATCAAAGTTGTCATTGTAGTAACATGAAACTGAACTTCTTTCAACCCTTTGTCATCTTTTGGACGGATCAATTAATTACAGACAGAGTAATTATATTAACGTGCAGATATTGCAACGAGATGCTAGAACCCGGAGAAATTGCGCACTGTCTTACTATCGCAAAATTTTTGAAACACTCCAAAACACTCTGGATCAATCTGGAATAGAAATTTTGAGGAATCGTTAGAAAAGTAAAAATGTTCTCGAAGCATCGCTAAGCTTAGGTACATGTTTCTTATAAACGGGCTAACGCGCACGCGGCGGATCGAATCGTTGATTGAAGTTTAACCAGTGCGATATTAGCTGCGTTTCAAACCGTTGGGACGTGTGACCAACGCGTGATTAATCGATAAAAATCGGGCGAGTACCTACCGACAAGCGAGAAGTTTTTCCACATGGAAAATTGAACGGAATTTTTTCAAAAGCGATTGAAGCGATAGGAACAGCGTAATTAGTGCGATTTAAAAAACAGTGTAATAATAAGTGTGCGAAATAAGGTGCTCCGACTAAATTAGTGTCCAGGGACTTTTAGTGTTTTTTATCAAATTTTTTGAAATATATTTTGGGAATTCATAATCCCACTGATTAATGATGTAGGTAGACGTACAACAGTTTTAATGACCCTCATGTTGCCACCCCCTATTGACAAAATCCGAAAGCTCCCGCTCGCGACACGTGTAATTACGGCTCCAGCAACTGCCGCACGGGGCACGCGGTGCGGGGTACAGCCGGACTGTGGAATATAATTAGCCGCGATTATAAGTAGCCGATGGATACGTCGAGTAAACAGGCGGGCTATTATCCCCCCTCGTTGTTGCCCCGCCGCACAAAGGGCCATTGTGCCGCGGAGAAACAAAGGAGGCCGTCACGCGGTATACCTTTTTACTTTTTACAAAGTTACCCCCGCCCCAGTGAATTCTTTTCACAATATTTTGTCCGGTCAGTCGGGGCTATTGTTGGTTTTCTTGTAATTTTTGCCGATTCACGCTTCCGAACAAAGTTCCAGGCGATTGTTCTCGGTAATTCCGTAAAATATTGTACAGTAAAATTTTATTGATTTAACATAATGAACGCGGCCTGGAAGAAAGAATCTTGGAAAGTTTTTATTGCCCTTTAGCGCTATAGGTATAGGCTTCGTTTTAAAAATTATGTATCGCTTTCGTGGTTCCGAGGGTTATTTTTTCTTTTCAACAGAATACAAGATAAAAATATAATTAATGAATCAAAGTACCTACATTTTTATTGATTAATAGTGTTACTACAAAATCATTTTGCTCTCTTTGAAGAATATAAAATAAATATAATTAAACTAGTTAAATTATTTAGAGGCCCTAGAGATTAAGAAAGCTATACATAGTAATGAATCTATTATTAACAACCAAAAAAATTTAACTTACAGTCCTATTTTGAATATGTTTCCTTTCACCCTATCACCTGTTTCTTTTGCACCCCCACTACTTACCCCCGTTTGGACACTTAACAGTGAAGTATGATTGTTTGTAATTTTGTAAAGTTTAATTAGTATTAAGTATACCCTGATGAAGGAACGTCGTTTCCGAAACCGGTTGGTTTTACCAAATAAATTTTAGTGGTGTAAACAAAGTTAACTAGTTTAATTATATTCATAATGCATAACCACAAAATTATAGCAAAATACGACAGATAAAATAAAGATTGCTTATTTCAAATGCAACCCAATATCCTAATAACAAATATCTTCGCCTTCTCTAGCAATCTTCATTTTTTGTATATTTAAATACAATTTCATGCAATACGATTATGTATGAAATAGGCATATGATATGCATAGCAACTAGGCGTGTACAGTACAAGTTGCGAATAGACGAACAAAATAAAATTGGTATCAATTTTTGAAATAAAGCAAATTTAAGGAAGATGGTTGCAGTTATTGTCAAAAAAATAGATGTTGTATAGGAGTGACTTTAAATGATTCAATTCAATTCAATTCAATTTATTTAATAAACATATATCTGTATGAAAAACTTACATTTAATTCGTACATGTTATTACATTCAGTTAATATACATATTTAGGAATTCTTGTGAAGGAGAATCCTGCTTCGGAAAACCCTTTCAGAGATACTAAACAAATCAATGTCCAGAGTGATAGTGTTCAGCATAGCGTAACTTTCAACGGGCATAAAGCCATGGGCAGGTTGGTCATGTATATTGGAATGTGAAACAATCTATGCCGGCATTGTCTAAGTTAAAATTATAAGGAACATACAAACCATTGCTCTGCATAATTTCAGGATTATCGATCACACCGCGCACAATATATAAAAATGCGTACCTAATCAAATATTCCTTCTAATCTCTGAACTATCGTAGCCAAACTTGCCCTGGAGAAACTCGGTTAGATAAAATTAAGAATAATGCTCTTACTCTCTATTATAGAGATTATGGGGTATTTGCAAAAATATCAACATCCATGTTAGGGTTAGCACAGCACGGTTAGGTTAGTTATAAAATCTCGAGACCGTCGCTCTTGACCGATAATATTCTAATTTAATTTGTTTACGTTAAATATGTGTGTAATAAGTGGATTCAGTGTATAGGAGAGACATTAATTATAAATATTTCATTAAACGTGCATAAACATGTAAAACCTACGTATTTTAAAAAGTTTTTTTTAAAAGCAGTTAGTGTCTTTTTTAAGGATAAACAGAATGTAGAAGCTTAAGCTTGAGGCCAAAATAAAGGTGGAGCGACATACTCAGAGAGGCTGTGTGTAGTAGAGAAGATTCCTGAGAAGGGCAAGAACTAATAAGGGTTGTAAAGCAAATAGTGAAGAGGATGGGTGACTTTGAGTAAAATTTCAGTGCACTATTTTGGCAAATCGTGTGCGCGCGCGCATTGAGCATAGAACCAGCGACCAATCGATCGTTCATCAAAATGCACTTTTCTACCATGCATAAGATGCATGAAAAGTATGAAAAATCATGTGTTCGTTCTGAGATCTGAACTAATAAATAAATCGATTTATCTTTAACAGTTTGTCCAGAGACAAGTTTCAGAAATAGTATCGCCCTCATGTCACATAATGAGTATTTTACACGCTGTATTACCACACCCAATTCTGACCCTTTGCAGCGAATGCAACTGTATCAAATAACCCTTAAAGACCCGTAGCGCTTTATGAGTTCAGATTAAAATCACAATTAAAACCGGTTCCCATTCAGTAACATTGTTGAGCCCTCTCGTGAAATCAAATGCTGTGAATCGCGTCTCTTCATCGTCCACTCTCCCTTCCGCGCACTTCGAGGGCCACTCGGCGAGCTAACGTCATTTGGTTCTTTGATTCGTGTTGTGATTACTGCGACGATTCATTCGTTTCATTCTATTTGATGTCATGACAGAATTATGAGTAGGTATGAAAATCAATTAGTATTGTGATATTTTGAAGTAAAACCAAGCGACAGTGTATTTCTATTTAATATACTGTGTTAATTAACCATCAAACACTCAATTCGTATTTGATATATTTTTAATTAAGATGATTTATAGAAGTGTCGCAGAGATGAAGCTGAGAAACGTGTATAGAAGTTTTTTTATAGGATAGCCCAGGGCTTACGCGCTTACGGCTTACCTGTATGAGCTGACTTCAGTGATCACTATGCAACGTCCACCAATTCTATCATAAGAACATCGTGATATTGAATAGTTAAATAATCATTAATTAAAATATCGCTAATTTTCAGCGTTTTTGTTCATTATTTTAGATATTGCCACGACAAGTAATACATATGCCTAGATATTGCCACGACACGTGAGAATATCTAGGCTTCGCAGATGGTGTTGAATCTTTAAATAATTTAAAATATTTGAAATAATGTCAACACAACATATATTTGAAACGAGGAACGTAGGAGGTAAGGACATTTTGATTTTCCGAATGACGTATTGTTTAATTTTCTTGAATTTTTAAATTAATTTAATTATACCTTTAAAAAAAACTTTTTAATGTGTTACCATCAATCAGACAAAAATGACATAACAAATCATTGCGATTGTCAAAGATATTTACAGTAAGCGAACATATTAATTACTTTTTTATTACTTTAAATCTAGGTACGCGCATATTATTTGTGTATAATAAAATATTGTTTACGAGAACTACCTTACCTTGACTTACAATTATATAAATTGTCATAAATAGTGCATTAATCAAAAGAGTTTTCTACGCAAATTGCACACAAAAGGAGGAAAAAGTATGCGACATTTCTCGGCTATTGTTTACATATTTTTTCTCCATTGTTATTTCAGTCGTTATTTAGATAAAATAATGACGAAGTTTCACAATAGAAATTGACATAATTATAGACATTTGAAATGAATTTGCATTCTCCCCATTTGTGTTTCATCATTTTATTAAGCGCACGACAGTTTTATTCTGCGCTGTATTGTTGGAACAGTATTAACAGAAATTATAAAAATGGAAAAGAAAGGAGCCGTTGTCAGGAACACAAGTTTTGCTCTCCTGCCCGCAAATAATACAACAGAAATTTTATTTTTGTATGCAGTCAAAGAAAGTAGAGTAAACCTGACCATTCAGATGCATATATTTATTACTTTTAAATCATTCTTTATGTATATTTCTTCGTTTTCTTCTATTGCCTATTTGTGTCCATTGTTTTCCATAGTCTCCAGCTCTACTCCAACACAAGTCATTATATTTACATAGCATTTTGGCATTATGTAGTAGACAATGATACGTGAAATGACACAAACACAACTGGATCATTATTCCCAAATTCGCACTGTTACGCTCAATCGAAAATATGTTACTTGTATCTGGTACCCTTATTTCGCTGTTTCTATCACACAGACACCCTACTAGAATATTCCGCACGTACTTTTTATACTAGTTGCTTACTACTATATATTCGCTCAGATCGCCCGTTCGTTTATCGATGACATTTCGTTGTCAAAGAAAGACTTTGTTCAGCACATTGCCGCGGAGTATTTATAAAAATTCTGTTATCTTAAAACTTCTGGTATAATTTCGCATACACCAGTTCCTCCTAAAATCTTTTAGATTGTTCGGAAGACTTTTATAATGTCGCGACAATATATTAACACTTTTATAGTCACCCTCCACTTCCTTTGCTCAATGCCTGCAGAATTTCACAATTGCGCTCTTACCTTGTCTTACTTGTCTGACATAGTCCTACTTCAGTTTCGGGACAGTTGGTACAAGATTTTCTATATAACCTTTGATGGTGCATATTAAGGTTATGCCAGAAATGTTGCGATGAATGACACACAAACGTCATTTCCAAAATACTTAATAAAAAATTGAATCAATAATTTGCGGCAACTTTTATCGATGCCCTCAACATATTTCTATCGCTGTGAATAGCACCCTTACAGATGTAAGCAATTTTGGGTAATTTTGGGCAACTGACACTATCAGTTGCGGAAGTTACTCCATGAAGCGTTTGCGGTTCTGAAATGTATGTCAAACTTTTGACTTATTCAGGAATTTTTTTATTATAAAATAATTGATCCTGATCACCTTGTGATTCGAATGGAAAACTTATATATAATACGTATATTATTAAATTCTAGTGTTTCGTCCCGCACCAACTCCGATGCTCTTCAATAAAAAAATAAAACATGAGCGTTAAATTATTGTTTATAATATTGTGTTTGTAATTCTGAGTGTCAGTATTATTGGTACACCATTTATTTTACATTCAATGGCAACTTAATTTTTTAATTTTTCCGATATCTAGAAATTATTTTGCGGTTATTCTAGTAACATCCAAAAATATATATACAAATCATTTCCATTATTTAATTATTTGATTGATTGGCGACTTATGTCGTTTTAAAATAAAAATAAAATAACTTTTCTCTGGGATCTATTCTGCATGATTTAAAAATTATTTATGATCAGTGACACACTTTTTATCAACACAGTGGTAAAGGAAATGTTAAATAATGTGGTATTTATTTTAGTTTCAACCTTAATTCGTAGTAAACGCTTGCGATGATACCCGAAATAAAACATATTTATCAGAAAATTAAAAAGTATATCATGCAAGGTCGATAACAATTTTTCTAAAACGCAGTTGTTGATAGCAGGATTGCATCATTCAAATAATATAATAATAAGTATTATATTAATTATTATTATTATAAGTGTATTCATTATTATTTTTATTAGGGATATTGGATATATTGATTTTTTTTAAATCGTACATACACATACGGCGTAACAGAGCTAGTTCACAATGCATCGTAGGTTGATTCCTGCCAAAATTATGAGTCAAAAATGTTCAATCAACTTTATCCTGATATAAACAATTACTGAGCTAAGAGACTTCAAATCTTGTATTTTTTAAATATTTCTAATTTATCTTATGTAAAACCTAACACTATCACGAAGTTATACTAGACAGAATATTATAAATTCATTAGCTTTAATATAAATCAAATAAAATGTTGAGGTAAAACTTTGCAGAAATTTAAACCATATTTTTTTACCACTAGCTATTAATGTCAATACTGAATTGTTAAAAAATAAAATCAGTATGGACTAACGGCCACACGAAAGGAATTTATTACTACGACTACTAATCTACACGAAATATCGAATCCAGTTGACATTGAAGGTAAGCTATTGTGTTCATACAGAGTTTGTTAGATTTTTTTAAAATATTTAATAAGTAATAATATGTAACCACAAAACTAATGCTGTTAACTTTAAAAATATTTCAATTTTATAATTTATAAAAAAATATTGAATATTATTGAAATTAATTAAATATTTGTTATAAAAAACACATGGATGCTTGCCTCTGCCATAGTTGAGTGCATTTAATTATGAAACCTAACAACAGTGTAAAAATGCAAGAAATTACATGAATCCAAGAAACCACTTCCGTTTCTGTTGGCTGCCTTAATTCATGATAATTATTGCTGAGACAACAATGCTAATGCGAATGCATTTATTACCAGTACATCTTAATTTCACAACGTAACGACATGTTACCATTTACCTGTGTCTATACAGTTCTTGGAGGTATATAATATACCTACTCAGCAATGATGAAGATAAATAATTCTATATTATAAACAATTCCCGCAAAACAATACGAAACTTTTATTTCCAGTGGTGTAGGTTCTAATACACGTCTTTTTTCGCATACATAGAACATTTCATTTATATTTTATCACAGAATACCCTCGTTCATGATTAAGTTTATACCTTTAGTAATTTATAAGTTATACCTATAAGTTTATACCTTTAGTAATTTATAAGTTATAAGTTAGTTCCTATATTTTGGAGAAAAAATCATCGAAATAAAATATTTATGTGATAGAATATTATGATATATTATATTAAGATCTGAATAATTTTTATCGAGGATAGAAAACAAAAACGGGCCTGCGTTAGTCATTGTTTACAGGAGAGCAAAAGAAAGTTCTGTCAATCTGATTTGTCAATGTTTTCTCTATTATTTCCATATTTACAAATCCAAAATACATTATATTTATTAATCCAAAACACATTATATATTCATATTAAAAATAACTTATTTATTTATTTTATTTTAATCTATTTCAAAAATGACTTTTGAAGTGAACCCATTTGAGTTGAATAATTTTTGAATGTGTAATAAAATGTAAAAAAAACGCCAATGTAAAATCAATACAATACAATGTAATTTTTTAAGATGCCAAAATGATTAACATACATTATACACGACATTTGCATTGGGTGAAAATTTCCAACAAAATTGTGGTAACTAAATTTGATTATCGTGAATATATTCTGTTTCTGATCAAACATACTAATTTCTTTATGTGTCCGAATTTCCTATGACGTCCGTAATTTCGTTTGAATTCACTGCTAAAAAGCAAATTAAACAACTGGAGGCAGAGCGCGTACCACGGCCGCGCGAATGGTAGCGCAGGACGCTATAGGCGTCGCCACCAATGCATATCCACGACCCGCCAAAAAGACCCTATAAATAGGGCTTAGCAAAGAAGCGAACCATTGTTCCTTCATTTTTGACGGATAAATAATAAACAACTAGTGTTGTTTTAAATGTAGATACCTGTGTACCAACAAGCGTTAAAATGCTAAATAAACAATGTGTTTTCTTTAAGTATTAATTTACAACATCGCAACTGGTTATTAGGGCAAAACACGTTATCTTTAAGAATGCCCCTTTGTAGATATGAATCTACAGACGCTATCGCTCCCCTCTGTGCAGGCACTGTGAAAACGGATCAATTAAATCTGCATTACAGTGACTGAAGACACCTACAATTAAACCATCCACGTTTTGCTCGATAAATGCACGTCGTAAATGCTGAATAATTACATCAAACAAAAGGTGAATAATTTTACCCCGTGAAACGCAAAGGCAATTAGTCAAGTAATCTGAAATTAAATTCTTGATGTTTGTCTGGAGGAAGATTTACTGAGTTTGTCTAAAATACCATCGTTTATCAAACATAATTATTTCGTGGTCTATCCATATGTCCATTTGCCCTGTCTGTTTCTCCGTCCGTTCATAACTTCATATAACGTTCATAATTTCGTTCGAATTATGAACGTTATATGAAGTTATGAAACGTTATATTAAGTTACGAAAAAAACAAATTAAACGGCCGGCGATTGGGCTTGAACCCCGGGCCAATAAACTCTAACTGGCCGCTTAACGCATGCTGCTACCGCCGCCTCTCCGAGGACCGTCAAAAAGATACTGTAAATACATACTAGGGATTAGCAAAGACGCGAACGAATGTTCCGTCATTTTTGGCGGATTACAGCTAGTAGAAGTATAAATAGCCACGTATCTCTAAAATTCTTGAATTTGTTAAAAAAACTAAACATTATGAAAGTTTTCGAATGAACAAACATTTAATAATAAACTATAAATTGGATAAAAAAGTCAGAATGTTCGAGAAACTTCTTGATGGCCAGGATCCTATATATTGCGCAGCTGCGGACGCCAGCGCCAGACAGTTGTAGTGACAGGTAGCGAACGCACATAGAGCGATCGGATGATTCAGTGGAAATATTGGAGGTCGGTGATAAAATATCAGAGTACCTACGTGCGTACAAAATATTCTCGCCGCGAACTCGTAACATTATTTGGATCAAACAAAATCAGTTCACTTAGGTGTATACAATATAAGTATAGGGGACAAATCCAGAATAAATAATGAGAAAATCAGGAGAGATTGCTGATGAGACAGCTGATCTTAGCTTAGTGAATGAGATTAAAAAAATATCTCGGGTGATTTCGTCATGTGCAACGTATTATCCCAGTATACTAAGAACAGTAATACGTCTTCATACAAACTGGCCGCTACCCATTAGAATGTGTGCGTGCGTGCTCGGCGCCGTGTACGCACACACTGTGACACACATTGACATAGAATATGGAGGCACAAGGCGGCGGCAGTAAGGGCCGTGCCTTCGGTGCCATTCGTGCTCGCAGCCGCCGCTTTAGAAAAAAAATGCGCTTCCTGAAAAAATGCCTTTTTTATGTTTGTGGTGCTTTACTAAAAAGGTGTGTTGATTATCACAAAGACTGTGAGTTTTTAAAAGTCTACGTTGATATTAATTAGCGTTCTTGCAATTTAAGTGCAAAAACTAGGCATACTAATTACACAAATTTTCGGGTTTCGTGTCTACCTTATGCGTCGGAATCTCAGACGCTACGAGTAAAGTGACAACCCTAGCGTCAACGCATTAGTAGGCTAATAACTCGCCGACAGGCCGGAGATAAACTACTGTTCTGGGTATACTGTGGTATTATCGAGAAGAAGATTGTAATTTAGGCGAGATATTAAGAAAATAGGAATAAATGGAGTCCACGACAGACCTGATATGATCTGACAACGAAAATATCAGAGGACGACTCTGTTACACGCTTGAAAAGTATGCATGATGTATGAAAGTGGATGAGGCAAGAATGATGCACCAGGAGGAAGGGATATTGCATGGACGGGGGGTGGTGAATTAATTAGTTACTTAGTCAAGCGAATTATTGTTTTCTAACACCAATTTTCATCGAAATTTTTACCCACTAGACAAAGAAAATTATCAATTTAAATAGCACATCTGTTACAGATAAATTTATTTACCATTCCTAAAAAAATTTTTTTTTGTTGGTATTATTCATTTAAAGTCATTAAATCACATACAAATATACGGATTTTTTTAAAACGGTATAACATTTATTTTTTTCAATTACATAAGTACAACATTTTTTTACATATTTAGAAATAAGATACCATTTCACATAAAATTTGGCAAGAATTTTTACACACAAAAATTTTTGAAGGGACGTTTGATATTTAAAATCACAAATGAAATGAGTTAGAGATGTAAAATATTATTAGAAGTAAGATTTAGTTACATAATGTATCATAATTTATGTCTGTTTTTTACAATTATAATATTCGGCTTCTTCTTCTCCATCAGCCTTCATCTCTCCACTGTTGGATATAGGCCTCTTCCATACCCTTCCATCCTTTCCTATTGTTTGTTTCCTGTAGCCATTTCTTCCCCTCCAGAGCGGATATATCGACGGCCCATCTCTTTTGAGGTTTTCCGACGCCTCTTTTGCTCTCCCAAGCTCCCCACTTCAGAATTATAGGAATGCAACTTGTGGCATCCTGCCTTGCAACATGCCCTGCCCATTGCTATTTTAACTTCGATCCATGACATGCACTACTCTATGTCGGCGCCTGATTTCATAATTTTTTATTCGACCTCTTAAGCTTATACCAAAAATGGATCCCTCCATGGATCGTTGAGTGCATTTGAGCTTTTCTTTTGCGTAGCGTGACAAAGTATCATTATTATGTATCCATATTTCTTATAATAATCACACTTTAAAAGGGATTTTCTTGCATTTAATTTTTTTTAAATGTATGAAATGCAAATGCATCACTTTTCATTGTATGTACCTACCTAAAACAATAATAGAATAGAACAAATAAATGAAATATGAAATTCTTAACTCAAAAACATTGCATACCAGCTACGATATACAAAGTGTCTCGTAGCTAGTAACAAAAACTTCAGTGGAGTATTCTACATTCAATTTTGAATAAAAAATATTTTTAAATAAAATGATTAAAACCGATCAGACATTAGAAGTAGAATTTTTTGCACCGTTTTCATAATTTTATTTGACTTGTATCAAAAATTTTTATGAATATTCGATATAAACTACTTTCATGAGAGTCTAACGTTACACAAAAGATAAGCCAGAAATATTGAAAAAAAGGCAACATTTTGAGTAGCATACTCCTTAACTGTTGACATTTTACCCATTGTGTAAAGAATATTTTCTGTTCCAAATTAAATGAAGAAGACTTCCCCGAAGTTCATGCTTCTAGCTATGAAACACTATATACGAGTCTCAAATTTTCGCTCACCATAGTTGGTTACTGTTGCGAAATTAGTAGGCATAGATATTCTACGAAAATACGAATTTCCTTGTTCATATCCCAGTGAAATCAAATATTACTTCGATATATAATTTTTTTTGTGTACGTCATATTTTTTTTGTATTATGATAATGACTTTATAATAAATATTAATAATAAACTTTATTCACGTACGTGGGGATGTTTTTACAATCCCACACGTTCCATATAAGTATACATATACTAAATTAAGATACAAGCGATATATAAAAATATACGAGGATATGGATATATAAATAGAGATTATCACATGCAGGTACATAATAGGTAAGACATATAAAGAAATAAGGTATATAGCAAGAATTATCCAAATAAATAAGGCATACAGAGTAAGAAAGGCATGGTGCGAAGCGAAAAAGTAAGTAAAAAAAGTAATAATCAAACATTATAATTCCGTTGTCTGTCTGTCCGTCCATCTGTCTATCCCCGTAATTTCGTGTAACGTCCGTAATTTATTTTTAATTCATGGATAAAAAAACCGCCGAGGATGGGGCTATAACACCGGTCCATCAAGCCATAACCGGCCATTTCACGCATGTTGTCACGGCCGCCGCTCCGTGGAACGCCAAAAAGATGCTATAAATATATACTAAGGCGTAGCAAAGACACGATCCAATGTTCCGTCATTTTTTATGGGTTACCGCTAGTAAGAAATAAATCGGATGTATAAAAGAAAAAAGAAGATATCCATTATTTAACTAAATAATGATTTCTTGTTAACCAGTGGTAGCGATGAGTAAACGATTACAAAATATTTATATCTACATTAAAGAAACAACATTTTTAAATAATTAAAACTCAAAGAAGTTGAATCAATCAATTATGATACAATTCCGAGTAAACTCGTGCATCCTGTGTTCCGTGCATTAATTGACGCAGGTTACACGCACTTTTCAGGGCCACGCAGCGTGACGGCGACACGTTGATTACCCCTGTCTCGGCGGGCTGTTTCCTAAGGGGAAAAGTTAAAAAATGTGCTCCAACTACAATAATTACTGCACGCGTACATATTATTGTTCCGGCAATGTTTGTTTGCATGCCCGCGTGATTTTGTATCTTTGTCTCCACTACAATGAACTACTACAATGCGAGCTTTGAAATACCTTCTTGATTCAAAGTACATTATTGTGATTTGAGTCATTGACATCAACAGTGATCCATCATATAATATAAAATTTAAAAATTTTTACTTTTGTAATCGGCTATTAGTTTATGGTTATTCATTGTAAATTAAACTAAACACAAATTCACTTGGTTTCAACAACAATAAAGCTGTATAATGTACAAAAACCTTACAATAAAATACCGCATTATTTTATCATTTTAATTTTTAAAAGCTATTAAACGTACAAAATCCTATATAATACCCTGAAGAAGAAGCAGTGGTTCCGAAACCGGTTGATTTTACTGAAATATTTTGGATTAAGCCAAGTGAAGTTTTGTTTAATTTACTTCTAATAATTTTAATTACAGGACGATACAGAATTATGAAAAAAATTCACGTACTTTTGCATTTGGAAAATATGTGAAAATAAAATTAATGAATACTGGGTGTATCAGAGCAAGTCTTAAGTTTAAAATATTCAATCAACAATGTTCTTATGCATTGTAACTTGTTTTGTTCCTACTTTTTAATGAAAAAAACAAATTTTCATTTGGGTCTTGTCTTGTCTTCTTTATATTTTCCATTAGGGTCCAATATATTTAGTTACGCCACTAGTTACATCCATAATTTTGGACCCGCAACCCCCAAGTGTCACACCACTGTACATCGTCTTCTGACATAGCTGATCCAATACACAATTCTTCTTGCAGTGAACTAAAACACCTCAAAATCAAACAGTCTGGGATAAAGAAGCGTTAAGTTAAGTAAATTAGAAAAAAAAGATAAATTTCTTAAAAGTCTTGGTTTGGTAATTTATCAATTGGTTAAATAATTGAATTGGTGTCATTGTAGAAAATATTATATTTAAAATATATATGAAACCTAATGAATAATTTTTAATTAGATTCCTTTCCAAAAAAAATGTGATTCTACGAGAAGAGTGGTGAACTTTGCTCGTTTTGCTGGACTTTTATACTTAATCAATCATCGATATGCTTCTACATAAACTTTGATAATTTCCAAGTGTACTTTTATTAATAAAAATAATATTTTTATCAATAAAATCTGTAATGCATATTCATAAATATAAAAAAATAATCAAATCAAAAACATAATATTATATAAAGACATCGTTTAAATCTATATTTAAAATCTTAAAACGTCATTTTTTCCAGTGCATAAAATGCAGTGGAAACAGATACACACGCAATTTTTATATTTAATGTAGTCGTAATTAAAATGTCATCATTTGAACTATGGAATCATTATTATTCCACTGGTACTTAATTTTAATTTTTCCAGCCATAATAATAATGAGAGATATAATAAGAGATTCATAATGGCATGGCAGTAATAATAATTATGCTGTGCGTTGTATACTGGGCAAGGCATACACACATTGGCCTGCGCAACTAAATTTACAAGGCATTACAAAACAAGCAACGTAGGCAGGGTAATGAAATACGCATTTGAGTTTACTATAAAAATATCCTAGCACTGATTAGCAAAAAAAATAATTTTTTCGCAACTTATTTGTAGGATTTAAAACTACTCATAGAATTTAATATATCATGATATCAGATAGGTTTAGACGGAAGAAAAACAGTTTTTTTTCTGAATATCCACTAAAAGTGCTGAAAATAAACATCGGCCGCACGCGATTTCGTGCTGTCAACTGTGACAGCGGATTGTTATGCACGCAATCCGGAGTCACTCAACCGTGACCGCGTTATCTCTCTGGAGTATTCTACCACATTCTATTTCATGGTAAAGTGTACGGCAGAACAGCCTAGAACATTGAACATGTTTCTCGTTACCTCTAGAATAAATCTTTCGGACGAACTGTGCTATATAAGGAATGACGCGACGCGAGCTTGAGGAATTCATTTTGTAAAGTTAACTAGGCAACACGTCCATGATACTACCGAGCGATCCAATGTGATCAGCGCTTCGCGATATTAGTAAGTGACAAGCGCAAGTGAATAAAAAGGAAACCAAAGCGAAGTGTCTCTACGTGTCATCTAACGGAGTTTATCAGAAGTGATCTAAGGAATAGAAATAGCATCAATTTGTGCGAATTAAGAAAAGTACTAAAATTTAACTCATGTCCAGGACTTCCTTTGGTAAAAAATTAAACTAAATTAATTTATAGCGTATTCATTTGCCTCCCAAAGCCATGTCCCGTGACATTACATAGCAACGTTTTTTAGTACCTTATTTCGTATTGTTGATATCATAAAAAACAAATTGTTAAGTATTTTGGTTAGTTTTACATAATTGATTTAATTTAATAATTTGAATTTTTTTAAGGTAAATTGACAACGATTTTAATACTTCTTGTTATGAGCACCACTATCCTCTATATTCTTCAAAACTTAACACAGTATTTCCAATACGACTTCCTTTGTTTAATATTTTAAATATCAAAATCTGCAAAAGATGAACAGTAATCGGATATTTTGATTAGAGATGAATTTTCAGTAAATTTATAAGAATTTTCTTGTATTGGCCAATCTCGCTGTGCTTGGCCCCTAGCCTCCGTATTTAACAAGCATATCGGACGAATGTTTTACAACAATGAGCTAACGAGGCAGATCTGACACGTGTTAAAAATTTCAACAGGTAGAACATCAAAAAAAACAATTGAAATTAATATCAAATTATTTGTACACTGTGAAATTTGTACTAAATTCTTCTAATGATAATATCCCATTAATGTCCGTGTAGAGTTTCAGCGCCCCGTAAAAAGAAGCATTCCATTATAACCTTTATTTTATCTGTTTAAAGATGTTAATTTGCCTTATTGTTTTCGTGTACTTTTCTGTGTGTGGTGCTGCCAGTATTGAATTCACATTTAGCCCTAAGGATTCCGTGAGAAAAATATGCACAGTTGCAAAGATTTCCTATTTTGTAACAGTAAAGATTTAAAAAGTATCTTTCAATGACTTTAAAAGATTTGTCGTAGATTTTATTTGAATATTGAGTATTTATAGTAAATTATTGATAACTATAATCATACAAGTCGTACACCTGTGAAAAATCACGGAACATATTTAAATGGTAGTTGGCGTCTTTCATCAAGACCCGTGACAAAAAATTTTACCAGATAGCTTTGTACGCTTTAACCAATGATTAAATTTAAAAAATAGTACAGTTCGCCTTAAATGCTTTAATTTTTTTTTTGCGTTTGCTTAAATATGAATGTTATATTCCGCGTATTTGTGGAAATATTAAAGGTTTAACGGATAAGCGTAAATAAAAATGTTATTGTTTTACCGATTTATGAAAATATTTAAATGAACATTTGGGGTACAAGAGGAGATAAACGAAAATAATAATAAGTTTTGGTAAATTTATCAACAATAAAACTAATCTAACTTTTTTCCATTCCGGTAGATTTTAATTACTGAGGACATATTTAATCGAGTATCCGAACATCGCGTGACATTAACTCACCTCGACCAAATTAACCCAAAGAAAGATTTACGTGAGTGTGTGTCTGCGAGATTCTTTCCGTGTGTTTGTGTGTGCCGACGAGTCGTTAGAAACGGTGCAACCCGCCGTTATTCCGTTAAACTAAAAGTTACGGCGTTATCTAAATGAGACATCTTTCGTTATATAACCTAACTTAATTAAGAACTCGCCAGATGAGATGGGGCGCCAGGGGGGGAGAAGTCGCCAGGGGGTTGGGGGTGGGGGCGATATAACTTTCAGGCAAGTGCCGGATCGAATGCTTTCCATTTTGTTTGAAAATATCAGAAAGTACATACTAATTATTATATTAACTAGCTATAACTCTTCAAAAATGATGTAGATACTTTTACATGTCGGTTTCTAAAGAATAAGTAAAGAATAAGACCTATTAAACGATATGGATTTGTATAGAAAATGTATCGTGGTAAGAGGATGGGGTAAAAATAAAATAAAAAATTTAATAAAAAAAGAAAGAAGTTACGGACATTACAGTATGTTACATCGGAATTGTTGTAATTTAGATTATATATATTTTTTTAATTTGATGACAGAACTTACATAATTTACAAAACGTTGCTATAGAAATGTAATTGTTAAGCCTCTTAAAAAATTCTCACCAAACGCATGATTTAAAATACGAAAACCCACCACTATCATACCTACTTATTTTTTAATATGAAAATTCACATCGGTACAAAACGCACCCAGTGTCTTTATCCTGGATACTCACAGGACAAATTTTACGATAATATTAATAACATAAAAGGTATAACGTTGGTGCTTATACTCAATCTCTACTTCTTTAAAGATTTCATTTTCTCAATTATTTTTCCAGTGAGTTATTTGTAAATATGCATTGTATGTATGTCCGGACTTGGAAAATATAGAAAGACCACGGTATATCCAAAACAACCAAAGTCAGGCTTGTTAGTGTGTTTAATGCACTCAATATTCCTCTGTAATGTGGAATCGTGGATTTAAAATGCAAAAGAGAAACCACGGATCGATGCTTTTGAGGTTTGGTGTTGGAGACACGTTTGGACAGCGAAACGCACAAATGTCTCCATATTATAAGAACTAAAAATCAAGGAGATACTCCACTCACAACCACTTCTCAGAGATAAATCCTTCACTTTTTTGGAATCTCGCTAGAAGAGAAGGTAGCCTGGAGAAGCTTGTTGTGGTGGACCATTTTGGGGGTCGAAGAAGAAGAGGAATATCTGTCATCCGTTAGAGTGACCAAGTGCAATAAGCAACAAGCACTTCTATGGTTATAGTGTTAAAATTTGCAGGATATAAGAGAAGGCGGGAGGTCATGAAGACCACGATCCTTAGTCTCGAGAGATCGGCTTGGATAATTTATTTATTAATTATACACACCCAAAATGGAGCTTTTACATAATATAAAATATAAAGTGTTCAAAAGGCACAGATATATAGAACATAAATGCAGGAAATTACAAAAAAATAAAGAATAACAATCATATAAATACAATAAATAATAGATTAAGTATGAGGCAAACTATAAAGTAAAAGATAAGTAGATTTGTCTTTTGTATGTGTATAGTGTTCGAGCTTTAAATATATCCACAGAGCTGTATTAACTTCCTAGGTGGTGCAATCTATGTATAGGTGAATTTATAATACAGTTAGTGCGCTGGGTACCTACATAAATTATAGATACTCATAGTAATAGTAGTTATTGTGAATAGAGGCTTGCCGCAAATGGATGCATGTATTGAGATTGGACTCTTGACGTTTCGGTGGAGTCACATCACAAATTCATCACCATGCAAGAAATAATCAGATCCTTAACCTTCTCGGCGATAGAGCACTCTGATGACGCTGCATTGTGACTCCAACTAAATAGCGAGAATCTAATATCAACGCATTCATACAATCTATAGCGCTTAATTATGTTTATTTAAAAATATTTCAATTCACCAAATGGAATTTTTCTTCAAAAAAGTAGAAATGCGAACACGGAATACATGTATCAATATTCTTACTATTCTCAAACTAAGCCTAAGCCTGTGCTTTGAAAATAGGACTAACTTGCTGATGTGCGAAATAGGGCTCGAACCACCGACCACCAGAGCACTAGGCGAGCGTCATGACCATGGCACCAACAAGCTACTCGATGTACGACTTGAATTAATACTATATTACTAGGTATTATATGAATATGCATGAAATTTTAAATTTCAAAAACTTGAACATTAATTTATTTTAGTTTTAACGTAACACTAACACGATACACATACATTATTACAAATTTAAAACACAGCCCACTATTCCAATTATAAGTGTATATAGCCTTCTCTAGCAACACACGTATAAATATTTAGTGTATCGGTTTAGTGGGATTTTTAAAGGAATTAAGGAATCAGTTCGAAAGGAGTTTTAAAGGAATTAAGGAATCAAAAGTAAAACAGTTTCAATCATTAAAATATTAAAGCATGGTGTACATTGAATAAATAAATCATAATGATTCACAGATTTTTAAGGCGTAGTAAATTAAGTACTTTGTTGAATAAGAGAATATTTGAAAGCTAAGAGAATATATTATAGTAAACAACAAACAATATTTAGGTAAAAAATGAAAAAATTAGAAACAAACAATATTAAAGTTAATAATCATGTACGAATATGTAAAAAGAGTAACTTGTTGGTCTTGTGGTTAGGACTCTCGTTTCGTGATCCAAAGGTCACGGGTTCGAATCTCACTCCAGACCAGCAAGTTAGCCCTACTTTCATAGCACAAGCGTTCAGCTTAATTCGAAAATAGTAAGAATATTGATGTGACACGTATTCCGTGTTCGCATCTTTATTAAAAAAAATAATAAAAAATAAAATAAAGAATTGATTTTATGTGTTCTATAGGTTCAGATTAAGAAAATGGATATTGTGAAGGAATGATTTTTTTAATATTGAAATTGCATCTGCAAGATACTCGTCAGTGGAACACTTATTATTCTCGCACGACACATTCTTATGAGAAAAACACACAAAATTATATGGCTGAAAAAAATAACCATTACCTTCTACGAACAAATGAAAAAAAAATCACTTGCTTTTAGTTGTACATTAGGATTTGATTGTTATAAAAAATTAATACGAATAATGTTTCTCATTTACATCAAACTGTATAGCTTTTCTCTTCCTTATATGTATTACCATTCATTAGTGTTTGAACAAAATTATTTCTTAGAATCCTACAGAAATACAAAAAAACTACATTTATTCTAATAATTGTTAAGCAGTTTTTTTCATATAAATACAAGTTTTTGAATGTAAAATACCCTCAAACGGCGAAACGCGTCTCGTAAAATACATAAAAAACATAAAATTTAAAAAGGTAGGACTAAGAAACAAGTGAATTTTAATTTTCATATGTGTGATTATGGAGTTCAATTAACTTACCTCCGAAATAATAAACTTCTACGAAATTGTTAACATTATTTTAAAAGAATGGTGGTTTCCGGTTCCAATTCCCCCCTGCTCTGAGATGCTGGGGCCATCTTCTTAATCTCTTGCTTAATTACATTTTGCGGGACACTTTTTTTTACTATTTTAGTTCCACATCCACAAGTTAGCGGACTTGTGCTATCCGTAGAAATTGCCGCCAGCTCCGTCCGCAAACATTAGGACGTGCCGCGGCCCAATAAAAGCGCCCCTGCCATGTTTGTTGATTGGGGAGGAATTACTAAATTAGTGGTGACACTTTGTTAAACACTCGTTACATTTCTATTCTTGATTATTTGTAATGCACAGCTATTTTAAAAGCTTTTCTCATTTACATCATTTTAATGATTTTTTAAATTAATGGATATGTACCTAGGATCCTACTAGAGGCACATTTTATGTATTAGGAATTAGGATAAGATCTGCGTCAATCACCTGGTGTACATGTTGTGGAGAAAAATAAGTTAAAATTATTTGATCCATGATCGAGTAGCTTGTTGGTCTTGTGGTTAGGACTCTCGCCTCGTGATCCAGAGGTCGCAGGTTCGAATCTCACTCCAGACAAGCAAGTTAGTCCTATTTTCATAGCACAAGCGTTTAGCTTAATTTGAAAATAGTAAGAATATTGATGTGACACGAATTCCGTGTTCACATCTCTATTTTTTTTTTAAATAAATTCTTTTTCATATATTTCTTCTTACATTTTCTTATTTCTTATCGAAAAAATATTGTATAGATTAAATACATGATGTGACAGAGCTGGTCCACAATACTTTACAGGTGGATTCCTGCCTTTATTATCAGTGGAAAATGTTTAAGCAACCATGACCTAATATCAAAGTAACGGAGATATACAATAACAAAGTGTGCATTTTTTTCAATATTTCTAGCTTAGTTTTTGCAAAACATTCAATTATCATTACAGTAAATTATATCGATTATGAAGAATTCATTCGCTTCAAGGAAAGTCAAATTAATTGATTAAGCCTTGCAAAAATATTTTATTTTCAATTGCTGCAAGGTTTCTATCATTTTATTTGAATACTTCAATACTAAAACGTCATTTTTAATATAATACAAACCGACAGATTTCACCCGCATCTACGATTCCCAATAAAATAACGCGTCTGCATTTAAAAATATTTTAAAAATAAATAAATTGATTTTATTAAATGAATAATTATTTATTATATTGCTAACAGTAATGGTCAAATGAAGTTACATAAAATCATGTAAATAAAAATAATTCCATTATAAAATTGTCACAATATTATGTACACTATATTAAAATTTTACTGACTGAACTTACTACATTTCTCAAAATAATCGTATCCATAGAAGAACGAAACGGTGTGGATCTGGAAGTTTATATTTATGTTTTTTTAATAAAGTAGAAATGAGTACCTACATATAATATACACCATGTCATAATTCTAAAGATTTTTCATTCCGAGCTAATGCGCTTTTTCTATGAAAAAGTAGAACTTATCTGCTTTGTCTTGAGAAGTGTCTAAGGCCCTTGACCACTTGGCCACTAGGCAAGTGACTTACCACTAAATAAAGTTAGCATAGTATTACGAATTTTCCAAATTATATGTCAGTATTAAATAAACTGAAATCTAACGTTTTGTAAATGTGTGGAAATTTCACCCGGCGTTTATCCTCGTAATTTTTACACAAAACTGCTTTGTATACAATAATAATTTTATCATGATATTTATTAAACTTCCTTAATACAACATATAGGTATATTCGAAGTTAAAATATACTTGCAATGAGTGAAAAAGTATTATTGTACCACTAATGTACTATTTTTTTTCATTCTGGCAGGTGAAGAGTGCGAATGTTTAGATTTTTTAATTACGGAATTCTCTCAAAATTATCTTTCCGGACGATTTATTCGTTTTATTAAATGATTCTCCTTTATTAAAAAGTTATTCCTATTTCCTTTTATTTGAAGTATATCTTATAAGTATACCTATGGATCTTTCTCATGACACATTTCTACGTTAACTGCTGTGAGTTTGCAAAGTAAGAAACCAAGCGTCTAATATTTTAAAAGAATCTCCAATTTAAAATGACTACCGCTGTTAAAGCTTCCACGGGCAAGGAAATCTCTAACCGTCGATCCGTTGATGTCTTGATTCGTGGGTTACGATTGTTATCGTGTGTACATTAGAGCGCTTTATTAATCCATAAATTAAAACTGTTTTTTAAACTGCTTAGATAAACCGGATACGACCATTTTTAAATAAACCAATAGAGACGTCATAAACAATGTAAATCGTGTAGTCTTGTTCGAAGAACAGCTGAAACGGTTTGCTCCGCTGTTTACAAACACATCTTCCAATAAAAATAGATAAAAAATAAAAAATCCTACGTTATACTTCTAACTACTGTATTCCTTAACTTGTAATACCCACAAGGCCTACCATGTAAATAAACAAAGTAACAAACTAAACTAATTTAGACGTTCATCTGTCTGTTTTGTTGTGTTGTCTGTGGCGTGCGTCAAACATACTTCTATGGTACCTTTGGCTTGTTAATGGTTCACAATACAGGGAACACAATTAATTATTGAAGATGACTGTTACGGTCGGAGATTTGATTTTATAGATGACAATTAAAAAACGAAATGATGTGCGTGGAATGCACTTTTTTGCTTTAAAATGTTTATCAATGGTTCAAAAAATTACTACATCAATTAAAATTCATACTGAATCAATTTGTTATGAAAAATTAATTAAATATATACGTATAATACCTATTCATAATATTATTTCACTGAAAATACATACTAGCTTGTTTATTTTATTTGTAATGTCAACAATTTGTATCTTTTTTGTTTTTTACTACAGTCGTTTGACATATTTGTATATTGAAATAAAATTAATATTTTTATATGAACCGTATGAATGTGTAGAGATTCGATTTTCGACGTTTCGCCACAGCGTCTTCAGGAGAATGCCCTCTCATCGCGGCGGCGGTCAATGATATACTGATTATTCCTTACACGGCCGTAGATTGTATGCACTAAATGGAGGTATATTGAGATATCTTGCAAACGTATATGGAAGAATTTAAAGGGCTTACAAGCTGTTTGGCTTGGCTTAAGTGAGCACTTTACAAAATGTAACGTTCACCAATTCCACCGTGAGAACATCCTCACATTATAAAAACTTTTGAAAGTTGTATATATGTTCTATTATCTGTATTCTTTCGAATATTTGAGGAGGCTATTTTAGAGACGTCTAGGGTTCCTCCCACGACATAATATACATGGTAGTGATGGCAATGACACCTATATATTTTTTCCCTATTTATTTTTTATTGATTACCTTAATTAATTAACTAAATTTAAGTGTTCAAAATAGATTGATTGATTTATTTTCACATTGCATTTACATACCTACATTAAATTTAATTATGATCAAATAGTTTTTAAATTTTATTACACAGTCGTCAAACAAATATGCCGAGTGTAACGAACTATTTTCTAATGCAACGCATTTAGGAATCGAGGGTGTTTGCACCCTTATCTTAATTAATATTTCTCTCTTTCTCTTCTTTCCTTCTCGCTCCCTCCACCCTGCCACCCCCACCGGACAACAAACTTATTTTTCTTCTTTATTACCGAACTAATGCAACTTTCGAGCTGCCCTTACTTCGGGGGGAGCCGTAAGGGTGGTTTTATATTTGTATGGGGTTGACGCGCTTAACAATAATTTAAAAATTGATTAGTATGTTAATTGGCATTATCATATGACTTTTGATGACTATTTATATTGTTTTTGTACGAAAACATATTTTTTGATGGTACGCTCTAAGAACACAATAAACCTACTGGAATTTGTCTTCAGAGAGAACATCAATAATTGAGATAATTTATCGTTGCCTTACAGAGACGAAGCTATTTATGTGCATCCACAGGGCTTACGACTTGTCTTGGCTGGCTTATATGATCGCTTTACTCAATGCAACGTTCACAGATCATCACCATCTTCATTCCTTTGTCTTCGTAGGTTCGGGGGCCCAAAGATTCGACAAAGTGCTTCCATATTCCCCTGTTTTGCGCTGCTTCTGCATGAGTCAACAAGTCAAGACCCATTCTGTTTTCATATACATATTTTGTTGCTTCTTCCAGCTTAATCTGGGGCAACCCACCGGCCGTCTTCCTTCCGAGGTTGCCAAGAGAATATTCTTGGTATTTGCTCCTCTGTCAGTAGTGTAGGAGTAGGGGCTAAATACCGAGTTGGGCCTTATGTCACCACTTCTCACTAGTCCATCAGTGTGACTCCCGCTACTCCCCTTAGAAAACTCATCTCGGCAGCCTGGATCCTTGCTTTCACTCTCTCCGTCAAGATCCAAATTTGAAGGTCACATATTAGGGTGAGCCTGTACACAGATATGTAAACAGTCAGTTGTATCTTGACACTAAGCTCAGATTTTCACAGATTCCACCTAAAAATAACCGCACATATATTAAAGCTTCGTCTCTGAGAGATATTTATAATATATCTTAATATATAATGAATAAATAATTATTAGTCCAGAACTTTTAAAACACTAATTTTTCTACAATTTTTAAGCTTTTAAAATTTCAATTTTTGTTTCTACACCAATTTATTTGTATAAGATTACGTAGCTTCATTAGGTTATATATTATAATTAATACTAAATATAAATACATAAACATGGGCTTGTATACTAATTGCAAAACAGTGTGACAGGACAGAATACCAATAGTGTGGGTACGTACTAAGTAGGCAGAGAGGGAGGGGAGTATTGTTGCCTAAGGAGACATAAAAATTAAAAATAAAAAT
This sequence comes from Agrypnia vestita, assembly GCA_016648135.1. Classification (NCBI taxonomy): domain Eukaryota; kingdom Metazoa; phylum Arthropoda; class Insecta; order Trichoptera; family Phryganeidae; genus Agrypnia; species Agrypnia vestita. Next base: position 262,613 of record JADDOH010003185.1, on the reverse strand, counting down.
ATCACGTGACATAATAATCTTGCGCGTAACTTAAGCCGCGCGCTGATTATGTCTCACACTCTTATTATCCAAAGTTGTATTTCCAGCAAGACAGAAATTATTATTTTTAAATGACATTAAAATGTACATTTGAAGTCGTGCATTAGACTCATCGTTTTTCGTTTTAGATGCCGTAGTAAAGTAGCAACCTCAAAGGTGGGAAAGGGAGTCCCCTCAATATTGTCGAACTTTGGCAGAATTTGAACACTGAGCAACCCCGCCTCTCAGAAAATTAATTTTAAGCACATAACCTTCAACAAAAGAAGGGTGACACACAAAGCATTAATAATATTAACCCACATATTATGTACTAAATTCGTCATTTGCTCACGCCACGCGTTAATAATTTGTGGTATAATTTGCATGCTGTAATGGAAAATTACTGAAATTTTACTAACGCGATACAAAAAATAAATGATTTAAAAAATGGGATATGCTTCTGCTTTGGATTTTATTGCGCATATATAATTTCATTTGATTTTGAGCAGGTATCAAAAAATGTAAATAATTTCATTTTGATCGAACATTAGAAAAACAATTTTTCGCAGTAAATAAAATATTTTCATACATAATCTTTCATACGCAATCTTCTCAATTATTATTTCTGCGCATATTTGATGGCATTAGTATATCACAAGCTTTAACAACCGATTCTTGAAAAGCTGTCCCTGAAAAAGTTTGCATTGGCGTGCTTGAAATGTTCAGTTTTTGGACTGCCATATTGGGTTGGTGACCAAAACATATTCCGGTGTATTAAGATACATGTTCATTTAAATTTTGCTACACTAAAAAGTAAAAAATGGATTAGCAAAGATACTTACGAGTTAACTATTATTTAATGTTTTATCATCAACAAAATATCAGTTCTATTACATTTGCTATATAACAATTAAACAGCAGTATTAGAATTCAGACAAATTATAGAAGTCTCACAGAGAACTATGAATCTGAAAAACGAAGATGGAAGTCTTTTATTCGATGGCCCAGGGCTTAACAACCTGTATAATATTAAGTGATCTCTACACAATCCTGGGCCATCGTTTAAAAGACTTCCATACATGTTTCTCATATTCACAGTTTCATCTCTGTCGGACTTTTATAATTTATCTTAATTAAATAATTATCCCTCTGTGGATAAATCCAGTAATTGTATTCTCAGAACATATAAATAAAAATATTGCAAACAAAATTTGTGTTTAAATATGAACTTGTCGACATACTAATATTCAGTTTAAATTGTTTGAAAGACAAAACATGTAGGGTTATCACATATTTAACCACGCTCTTGCCCGGTTCAAAATAATGGACTTTAGGGAGACCTCTTAAAGTAATCTTGTCCAAAACGTGATCTTACAATCGCGCGTAAATTTTTTTTTGTATCAAAATAATTTTAAAAAAACTGATAATTTTTTTTTCATATTGTCGGTTTATTTATTTATGGCAAACAATTACTATCTTTGTACACTTACATAAAAAATAACGTTATTACGGTGAATTCTTGATACTGCGTCGCGCGGCAGGCCGTTTTTTCTTGGGAAATCCATACTGTTAAAATGATGGGCAAGCGAGTGCATATAGAATACAAGTATTTATTTTAGTTATAAAATAGTAAAAATATTGACGTTATACTTATTTTGTATACGCATCTATAGTTTTTAAGAAACAAAAAAAAAACAAAAATAATAATAATAATAATAATAATAAAAATAAAAAATAATAATAATAATCCCCAAAAATTCGTAACTTAATTTTTTTTGATATATTTTATTTAATTTTTTTTTTTTTAAATAAATAAATAAATACTTATTCCTTATGAACCAACATGTAAAAGTACCGTCATTTTTGACGGATTACGGCTAGTACTAATAGTACTAGATGTAATAATAATACTATAAGTTCATCCGTAACTGTAAATAGAATCCAATAGCTGGTCTCATTCCGTTCTCATTTTTAAGTAAAATGAAAACATTTTTCCGTTTTCGAAATTAGTACGATCGCAAACAGTGGGTACACATAAAATTTTTCATTTTAGATTGATTTCCCGTACACCGTTTTGTTTTGACTAATTAATATACGAGTATAACTGATAATTAATAAATACTTAATGTAAAGTTTAAATTATTATGAATAGCTTACTAATAACAAGGTTTACTATATAAATTTTGGTTTAGATTCTTATTGAAATATGAAAATAATCTTCGCATGGTCGATGGAATTCGATTGACTTTATTTTCCAACGTAGCAGCTTGAGGCAATGTAAAAAAATAATTCATTACGATACGAATGTTTTGCTTGAATTTATAGACACAATATTAGTGTACTGTTGTAAATGTTACACAAATCCGTCTGGAAAGAGGTGCTACAGCACTATTTTGGTTAAGGATTACCAAAACCCGCGACAGTCGAAGGCACTTAAACTAGCTGGCCATATTAATCAAAGATCACAACAGAAGCCGAGGCACGATTGTAAGAGTGTGAGCGAGATATTACTCGGTGTTTGCGTGTGTGTGTATGAAAGAAATGAACGCCGTCTCCCTAAGATATAATTTCGCAGCATCTTGGACGAGGAGAACTTTTCCAATATGAAGTTGGTTAATTAATGTCCCCGCCCGGCGCCGGGTGTTGCCCTGCAGAGATATAATTATGGCGGCAAAGACCGTGGGCGGGAGGGAACTCATCGCTGGCAACACTGCGCCATTGTTTTCGTATTTTTCTTCATTTTCTAGCCCGCAAGAGAAGCGTCGCCAAATAATAAGTATTCGATAGTTCGGCGGAAAAGTTCAATAACGGCTCAAGGGGTGATTAAAATGTATTACTTTTTAACCTTTACCATACCGAGATACAAAATATCCGTACGCAGCACGGAGCATAAAATATGTACAGAAATGTTCTTAACTAGTTCTTCGGGAGAAAGGAATGAACCACAATGGAATAATGTCCCCGCTTTCGTTTTTCTATCTTTTGCGGGGCATATTTCTTCGAATCTGCCTTTTAATGAATAAATACATAATTAAATAAACAAAACTTGCAATCTTCTTCTTCTTCTTCTTTGCACTCATTACCTAGGTTGGCAGTTGGGGTCGGGTCTTCTTGTTCTTAGACTGTATCTTCTTCGGTTCTGGGTATCGCTTTCTTTTTTCTATTTTGAGCATTGAGTTACCCAGAATTTCTTTGGTCTTCCTCTGGATGACTGACTATGAAGCTCCATAGACATTGCCTGCTTCAACGTGAGGTCTGGTGGTCTCCGTCTTATGTACCCATACCATCTCAGCTGTCGTTCCGCCAGCTTTTTGTTTATGTCCATGAAACCCAGGCTACCACGAAAGCATAAACTTTTAATCCTATATTTTAGTGTTACTCCTGCTGACCATCTAAGGATTCGCATTTCTGCTGTTTCAAGTTGCCTAGAGTAGGAGTTGTACATATTCCAGCAATCGTAGCCATACAGGGAAGGTCCGATGTTTCGCAGGAAACCCATTTGTATGACACGGGTCAAAATCTTGCAATCCGAGATGATGAATATATTTTCATAATAATCAAATCAAACAAAGCTAAACAAACCTTTCAAACATTATCGTGGGTCTAACAATAGTCTCATATATCTTTCCTTTAAATTTTATAGGCATATTCGGGTCACACAATATTCCTGTTACGAATCTTAATTTCATCCATCCCACACCTAATCACACTCATAACACCCTGATGATGGACCCTACAATGGGATTCAAAACGTCAGTCAGAGAGGTCAGATATATAATATATACGGAAGAATAACCAAGAAAACTACACCCAAGATTCTGAATGGCCGTGAAAACCTGAGAACATTTTCATACATAAATCCTTATACAAGATAATATTATATCAATGAGATGTTTGATTTTGATTCATAATCATATTATGAAGTAATGATGTTATTAATTTTATAATCTATATTTACGAGATGGAGGATTTGAGTGGAGAGTGTAATAATTTTTGTATAATAAAGTACACATATTAGTCTCACGGCTAATACTCATTCACAAGTTCAATAAATATCTTCAAGTGCTTAAACTTAGCGGATCGCAGAATAGAAATCCAATGCGACATTGCCGACTGGGGCACGATAGTAACAGTGTCTTTGTCGTGAACTAATCTAGCGATGATCCCGACTAATAGCCTGTAATACCCCGCCATTGTCCGTCTCTGGCCACCCCCATACAGAACCACTCTAATACAAAAAAGTACCTACGTGTAAAGTATAATTGCGGAGAGATGTGTCAGATGGCTCTGATTCGTGGTTCGCCTGGTCAGAATGTTCTAAACTACGTGATTAATACAATTATTAATTAATTATAAATTAAATTAAATAATAATTCTTTTGTTTTTATTTATTTCATTGTGTTGCAATTTTGTAATACTGTCATAAGTTCTAAAATTGAAAAAACTCCACATAATCGGAGTTTTCCGAAAAATCTAGATGATTTTGTAATAATTTTAAAATAATATACTAGAAGCTTTGAGAAAATTAAGTACAAATAAGCGAACTGTAAACCCATGTATTTGACCATATAAGCGAAGACAATAGATAAGCAAATCTGTGCGATAGAAAGATAGATTGTAAGTATATAAGTTAGTCAGGAGAACATATTTTACAGTCAAAAAGCGGGTAAATTAAATTTTTCATGTGTGCCTTATAAACCAAGAATTCTCACGCAAAACCGACACACATATTAATTATGACGTAGTGAGCCATTTTGCGAAAATTCTTTATAATATGTACCTTGCGTGACGTGGTCAGCCTATTTTCCAAGAAATTAAATATGAAATTTCAATTTCCTTGTGGGATTTTTATCAGCATTATTTATATATTATTTTTTAATGAAATAATATGTGTAATGTTACCATTCTTCAGAACATTATTCGGTGAGAATTAAAATTAGTTTAGATTTTTCACTGAATAATATGCACAGAAAACTAACTGTAGGTTGTAGAGAAATTTAAAGAGCTTTGTGTAGGTAATTTCAAAAAATTCTAAAATGTCCTCTCTAATAGGTTTTGAGTTGGAAAGACTCCTAAATTCGTAATTTTCTGCTCTACGAATTACTAAAATGGTTTCTCCTTTAAAAATTACCGCGACCCATCTTAAAATCCTTAAAGAAACTAAAACTTCATTAAATGAAAAAACCTCCAAAAATGTTTCAGGAGCCAAGTGAAATATTAAAATGAAAATATCTCCATTGGGGAAACGTTGACCTGAAAATGTTTTTTTTTTTGAAAATGGGTATCCATTTTCTGAGTGGGTCTATTTTTTCCCATCGGAAAAAGAGTTTCTTATCTAAATTTGATATTACAAATCACTTAGGTTGTCTGTCCGCCCGTCTGTCCGTCCATCTGTCTATCCCCTTAACTTCTTATAACGTAAGTAATTTTGTTCAAATTCACGGCTAAAAAAATTGCCGGAAAGGGGGGCTTGAAACCCTGGGCGAGCAAACTCGAACGCGGAATCCTACGAGGTTGCCATCACCGTATGTGCGGGATCCTTTAAAAATATAAAACATAGAAAAGACGCTAATTAATTGTTCCTAAAAAAATATTAGAATAGAGCGCATAATATATTTTCTAAAATATTTTTCCTTTAGGTACAGTGGCTTGACAAACATTTTCTCCGCAATCAATGACATCAATGTGGTTTAGTGGTCATGATACCTGGCTCTCACCTAGGAGGCTCAAGTTTGATTCCCGGTAATTTTTTTTTCTCATTTTATGTTGATGTCTATTTTATTTATTATATGAATTATTTTATCGTGTTGTCTCGTTAGTTTTATGCCCGCACAATCGCCAATTTAAAATAGTACCATTAACTGCCGACAGGAGAAATACAAAAAAAATGCTCATTTTTTGATAAAAGTCGTTATATATATATGTAATAAGTTAATACTTATTCTTTAGGAACCGGCATGTAAAAGTACCATCATTTTTAACGAGTTACAGCTACTATATACTAATCACCTAAGAGGTAATAAACAGCTTGACATTCACTTTTTTTTGCTTTATCATATGCCTTGAAGTTCTGAAAATAATTTAAATCATCAATCATTCAAAAATTACAAAAAATAATTATAAATTAATACATTATTAAAAATAAAAAGCCGATTTTTTTCCAAATTTTACACACATTTCCAATATACTATCTACGATGTACGTTTGATTGCGACTTTTTTTTTACTCTGCCGTTTTAAAATTTTCAGAATAATTTGTTCATGAAAAATATCAACCAATATACGACATACACAAATAATGATAGTAAAACAGAAATTTTATGTACCACAGTTGCGTAAAAAAAAATTTAACTCCTTAAAGTGGTATTAACTCTATAAAACCTTCTTTAAAATATAATTTATATTTAAATCAGAATATTTTTTTTATAAAAATATATCACTAAACACATAATATTGTCATTTAAAAGGCGTGCCCAGACCCGCTTCTCCGTCAGCTTTTTTGACTTTATCTTGTCCTTCACGGTGGTGGACTTTCATCCCCCAAATCTCCGAAAGAAGTGTATCACAACGATCGGACGCTTCGAAAACAATTCTCCTTTTTATTGCACCGGCTAATGATCGGTCTCCCATTTTTACTCGTGAGTGTGGGGCGCATTCAATAAAACAGACGACACAGTGACGTCACAAGGTTAATATTAGAAACGATACTCGAATTCAAACTCATAAGACTTTATACATGTTCATTATATTCAATCGGAAAATCAAACAATTCTCATGCACAGCTGATCAGTTATACTGTATAAGTAACAGAATATTTTAAATAATTTTAATATGTATACAACTCCAATTTTTATTCTTTGTAAAGTATGCGCTTATATGCGTTATTATATAAAATACAAAAGTTTTTTCTTTTCATTGTTTCAGTAACATAGTTATTAATAAATTAATATTTATTCATAAGGACTCCAAATCTTATAACAATACAACAAAATATTATGCAACAGAAATATGACGCTTCTTTGCAGGTATTATTAATCGCAATAGAAATAAAGATTACTCACTTTAAGTCATCATCATCATCATCAAACGTTTTCTTTCCACAAATAGATGAAGTCCCTTGCAAATGTAAATAAATATAGATAGTATTAACTGTTTGTTTATTAAGGTAGCACAATAATAACTTTTACATTTCATTTTACAAATGCTTACATTACATTATTTTGTTACATATTACATATATTATGTTTAAATGTTATAATGTGCAAAATATTCACTGTCGTAGATTGATAATATTAAGAAAATTAACATTCAGATCAGAAATTCAGATTAACAGATCTACTAAAAGGAAAAGAAGAAGAAGAAGAAAATAAATCAATTGTATTTATAATAATAATTGTAGTGTTTTTTTTGCTAAATATATATTTTAATCCGCATTATTAGGTAGTATTAATAGAGTAGTACATTCGGTGCACAGAGTGCTACACTACTATTTTAGCAGACATTATTATGTATTATACATAGCAGACAGTATTTTTTCCGATTCAGTGAATGACGCAAAATATTTCAGTAGAAGCAAGTTATAAATCGCAGTGCAAAAAGTAATACAAAATATAATTTGTAAACTAAACATTGTTATAACTCTTCTTGAATTTATTAGCGATATTTATTCTTATTTACATATATTAATAAAATAGATTATGTATAATTTTATGTACATACAATATCTATTTTACTACTCAAGTTTAGAGAGTATCTATAACTCGGATATAGCTCATAACTCAAGTAAAGTTATAACTGACTTAATTTTAATTAATAAATTATTCTTAACGAAGATCATTATGAAACGTAATTTTAAAAATGAATATATGTATATAAACATATTAACAAATAAAGAAACAGCTTGTTTTGAGCAGAAATATAATTGGTGAAACAAAATATGGGTTTAATACACCCGTGCTTACTAGAACGCACTCCTGTGTAATTCGAGCGCGAGAGGGACAAACGTATCGAACGTTTAATCGCCGCTGACACAAAACGACCGCTGAAAGGAACAATTAGAGATCTTTCCTTCACCCATCTCCTTTCTTTACAGGATACTTCATTTCTTGTGAAGTTTCTCGGAGGGTGCTTATCAGGTGACAATGTGGGGATACTGTTTGATCGCTTTCTTCCGATCGCATCGGCGAACGAGCGGGAGATGATTGATTCAGGGTGGCTGGCGCCGTGTTAGAAATATTGTTTATCGAATTATTTATTTATTTTATATTTTTTTAATTACACTATTGCTCGAGTTTTAAAATACATACAATATATATTAAAATACATATCGCACTCCTAGAACAACACCGTCACAAAACGAAAAATGTCGGTTTTTACCTGTGAATGCCACGTCAACTGCCTGATCAACGTTCAACTATATCCCTAACTGGTATTATTTGTAAGTTATACTTAGGATCAAATATTTTCGTTCAACTATATCAATATATATTAAAAAATATCTATATACAATTTAAATATGTCCGTAAATGACATATTCAAAAAGCATATTTTATGTATACTATCCAGACAGTTTGGTTAAGTTGAGTATTAATTCATTTTTAGACAAAAAATAAAAAGAGATGAAAACTTCAAACTTCAAAAGCGATTTACTCAAAAAGATACAATATGCATTGTGGCGGTCTTGTTCTAGCGGTGCGACATATCACTTTATTATATATAATCACAAATACATTTTTACTTACATTCATTTAAAAATATTTATAGGTACATACATCAGTGGAGTTTAGCACATAGAAGAAAGAAAGGTGTACATTACTTAAAATTCTGTGAAGCTAATATAAACCGTAATCTGTGGCTACGGGTAGAGATTTTTATATCAATGCTGTTCCTATTTTATTTTTTTGCGAGTGTCATATTCGTTTCTCTAATCTGTAAGAAAGTCATACTGAACTGAATATTTTCCTATTCAAAACAATTTTTATTCGCCCAATCTTCACGTTTGCGAGTTTTATGTAGTTGGCAAGTAAGTTTTTCGTAATATAGTTAGTTTGTGTCTTCTAAAGATCCAATTTTTGGTGAGAAATGCGCATAAGTCATTGTTACTATTTTATAATCCCATATTTACTGACATACTAAATGTATTGTCTGTATTCCAATGGTCAGACGTCTTCATTGTTTTATTAATTATTACTCATTTAAAAATATGTATACACACAAATATGCATCGATTATAAACAAACACGCCAAATTCTTGAAATATCGTGATTTACGGACTATTTCCTCTCCAACACAAGTCTTTTGGGTTTCTTATTGAAGAGACCTGTTTTGGTAATATTCTCCATGTCACTGGGAAGTCCGTTATAGATCTCAGCATTTCATATATTTTTCTTTAAATTGTACTCAAAATCTTCTTATTTTTCTTCCTCAGCCATCTCTCCACTGTTGGATGTAGGTTTCTTCTAAAGTTCTCCAATATTCTCTTCTTTGGCCCACCCACTACCGAGGTTTCTGATTTTTTGAGTTATTTTTTTCTCGACACTCGAGAATTCTCGACCAGAAATTCCAGGGAATTCTCGAATTTTAGAGAAATTTCCATTAATTTTAAATTAAAAGCAAGATAAAATTACGCTTTTTAATAACCATCAAAATGTATTATTTAAACAGTCTTCTTTTAATTTAAACATTCTTTACCTTACATTTTTTAGCAAAACTAAACTAAATTAAACTTTGAGTAGGTGTACTATCTTCCTATAAAACTTCGGTCTTCTTATTGAACACTGGGTACCAATTATCTTAGCTTCATTCCTAAGTAAGTAAAATTATATGACACATTTTTTTATCGTTGGTACATGAAGTATCTTTATAAAACAATCTTTAAATTAATTAATCATGAACACAATCATTCTTCGTATAAGTAGCACTTCGTATAAATAAAAACTAAAATTTTCAATTAAAAAATCAACAAAAGGAAAAGAAACAGGAACTACATTCACAATCAAATAATCTGCTAATAAAACTTATGACTTAACTAACATTCATTTAATTATGTAAAAAAAATAGGAATCTTTTAATTTACTTATTAATTTTAAAAGATAGGATATTAAACTGCTTCAACCGCTAATTTAATTAGTCTGTTTTTTAAGACACATGCTTTAAAAAATACAAGGGCATTAATAGCATTATCTGATAATCGGCTTCTTATTTTCGTTACAAAGTTTCCGGAAAACGAAAAAACCCGTTCATTTTCAGTCGATGTTGGCTTTGCAGTCATTAAAGCTTTATATAAATTTTCAAGGTTTGGCGTTCTTTTGCCAGTTAACTCTAAGAGCTGAAATTCTTTTTGTCAAGCTTCTTGTTATGTGAGCAGTGATAGCGGTCTCCATCGCCTGTTTTAACTAGAACTCAAAAGTTGTGATATCAGAAGTATTGAGATTGTGTTGATTATCTTGGGTTTGGATTTCATCTTCAGCTGAATTTGAGCTGCTGGGAAATAATCTATTACAGACCTTCTGCAAATTTGATCAAAGCCGTTTTGCTGCAATTGCGCATAATTTTTTCGCTATCATTCTGAAATGCCGTTGGGTTATGAAGATACTTGATTAAAGATATCAGGTTAATATTTCTCCTGTCAATAATCTTCTTCTAGAGATGTTCCAAAAAGCTAAATCGTTTTCCATCGACTCTAGTTTATTGATCACCACGTCTATTATTGCCTCATGTTAGGATCGTAGAACTTTTTCTCGATAAAGCCTCAATAGACAACTTTACTGAATTGAAAACGCCTAACAATTATTCTAGAAGGCCGATATTATCTTCATTCCACATTGAGGACATATTCCAATCAATGGAAAAATTATGGCGCGCCTATAGATTGTTACCTAAGCATATTGCACCATTCATTGTATATATAGTCATAAAATCACAGGATTTAATTTCTGCTTCCTGTCTTCAGTTTTTAATATAAATCCCTGTACTCATTCTCCCCGATCAATATTTCACGCTAATTAGATCATGCATATTCACGACCACTTTCCAAAGGTCTTATCTAAAATTAAGAATGCCGTAAATTTAAATTAATAAAGTAATTACATGGGCATAAATAAAAACTTCTCTTCTATTTTTGAGTGTTCGGGCAGTAATCACATATCGTAAATCTACGTTTCGTCTATTTTTGAGTTTTGGGGTAACAATCACCAAAATAATAATCTTGTTAATTTCAGAATACGGCCGATTTTTTTAATATATAATTCTTCTCACATCGAGAATATTGACATGCGAGTTTCGATAATACGATCTCCTCCATACAATGTATTTTTCAATCAGCTTCGCACGAATGTGATTGGAACGAATGCATACACGTGCGTTCATATGTACGTGTACGCAGTAACGGCAAAACAGACGTTTAATTGGAAAACGTTTTTAATCAGCGTCCAATACGTGTCGTCTTTCTTCGGGCACTTTCCTGCGCAAACAAGTCATCGGTGTACGGTTCGTTGGTTGGAATGTTTGCGGAGACGCAATATAAACACTCGCTGATTGGAGCAATTACTCACACATTGGCGGCGTTAACCAATCAAACTGCTCGGATGCTTCCAAATTAAGTTGTCGCTGTTGCGTCAATAATGATGACAATAACAAAGAGCTTGTTTATGTTTATGGAATTCTGAAACCAACATTCGTATATGGCAATGAAGCCTGAGCTAAAGAGGAACGAAAGTTAATTAAATTACACAAAATTATTATTCCACAAAGACATTGTTGATAGTGTTAATTGAAGAAAACAGATTTTTTCCATAGCAGGTTGATTTTGAATACTGGAGACGTCATTTTCCAGTAGCTACCTATATAAAACCATCCTGCTATGGTCAACGGCATATGTCAACTGCATTTGCATGGGTACTAATTGCAGAAAAAAGGTTTTTTCCATAGCAGGTTGATTTTGAATACTGGAAACGTCATTTTCCAATACCTATATAAAACCAACCTGCTATGGTCAACGGCATATGTCAACTGCATTTGCATGGGTACTAATTGCAGAAAAAAGGTTTTTTCCATAGCAAGTTGATTTTGAATACTGGAACGTCATTTTCCAGTACCTATATAAAACTAATCTGCTATGGTCAACGGTATATGTCAACTGCATTTGCATAGGTACTGATTGCAGAAAACAGGTTTTTTCCATAGCAGGTTAGTTTTGAATACTGGAAACGTCATTTTACAATACCTATATGATGCCAACCTGCTATGGTTAAACCTAGTACAAGAACAATTTTATTTCACATTTGTGTTGAAATAAAATCTCTCTTTAATGTACCTACTCATGTCGATGATTAAAATATTATAGTTCCAATTATAATTCAGAGCACATTCACGTACGAACGTATAAATTTCCTATCATGTATAAATATAAAGTATTTTAAGCATTATATTTTTCATGTTTAATTACAGCAGCAGTCAAATAAACGTGACCTCATTTCGACGAATAAATTTAATTAATGTCATTTAAGCCACTGCTAGATTCATAAATTGCAGCTGTTAATTTGGCATTTATATCTCAAATCTTCGTGCTAAGTGTTGAGAGAAACGGGGATATTTTAAACATTCATTTTATTGCGATGCTAGTGGGTTAAAGATTTGTCAAAATTAAGTAGACATAATCCAGTAGAAATGAGATCAAAACGATATACTAATTAATGTTTCAAAATTTTCAGATTCAAATATGAGAGTCTTATTGAATTTAATTGCATTTGCATTATTGCGCTCAGATGGCATTTATTAGTTAGATATTATTTTATATATATATATATATAGCTATATATATTATTATATCATAATATTATATATATATATATTTCAGAAAGATTGAGAGAACAAATTTATCATCGATTGATATGGCAGTTGCTTTGTCATGCAACACGATTAAATTTATTTTAACTAAAAATCACAACCTCGAAATAAAAATAATACAAATAAAAGATAACTGAACCATATTAGCACTCAGATCTAACTAACTCCACTGGAAACATTTATAGCCAAAAAATGTTATATATCGGCCTAGTTTCCTATTAAAATACAAACGATTTCCCTGAACGTATAAAACCCGAGTTATTTATTAATAACAACATCGGTTAAACCCTCCGTAACTCAAAAATTAAAATTAATTTACTTAAAGAGTGGAAAATATGAAATAACTTGTGAAAATTGCGATAGCAAATACATAGGTCTTACTACATAGACCAATGTAGGAATATCACTCTTTTTAAAATAATAACAACTTATCGGAATTCTCTAACCATATAATCGATACCAACAATTCTTTTGACAGCCATGAATTAAAATTACTTCACTCGATTTCTCATAAAGGATTGATAATGAACAGTTTATAGACCGTCGAAATCGTTAAGAACTTAAATTCATAGAAAACACTTATGAACAATATCACATTCTACGAGAAGTCTCCGATCCTAAATATGTTTCCTCTAATCACCAAAAATATCCTCCCAACTACGCAACCCCCTACCCTACTCACTGATAATGAGAGGGACTGCTCCTCTCAAAATTATCGTACTAGTGATAAATAAATACGACTCAATATCTGTTCATTGCAAAATTCAATTCTGTGTAAACATATCTTATATAAATATGTATATCTTTCGATAAAAATAAAGGAGTACCAAGGATCGAAAAAAACTTTATACACTCGGTATTACCTACCATAAATAATGTTCTTCTTATAACTCCTTTGGTGACTTCTTTGATCTCGGAAGACCTTGGCCACAGTCACAATAGAAGGCCATCCATCCCTTCGCCTTGTAGTCTAGTCTGCTGGGCAACCTTCAACTTCCTGCAGGTTGTTTTGACACTATACACCCATCTTTGTCTTAGCATTTCCCTCAGTCACGATACTGTTGACTTCTCGATGAGGGTTTTGTGCATTACGGAACTAATATTGTTTTTTTATCAATTAATCCCTGCTTTTACTCTCCTCGGGATATCTAGGACGATATACCTTTTCTCAAAGTTCTGGTTCATTAAACTCCACCATTCGGTGAAGTTATCATATTTTAGACCATCAATCTTGCGAAATACTTTGTTTCCAACGCCTGCAATCTGTTTTCTTGCGCTAAAGTGAGAGACCAAATTTTTATCTAAATAGAGCGATCGATGACAGTTTTTTTTTGTATCAAAATACATAATTTTCTATGTCACAATGTTATTCACTTACTTACGCTAAATAGTGCTGTTTTCACAGACTTAACTCGCGGCCGAAACGATGCTAGCAAATCTAACGATGCCAGATGGCCCTGTTTACACGCTAACACACAAATAATATGATTTCGCGATAATTTTGTTTATTATGAAATATAACTTTGAATATACATTTTTAAGTAGAATTTCAGCGATTAGAGATCAAATGTTGGTCATTTGAATTAAAGAAACGGTAAATTCATTAATATTGTAATGTATGAAAGTGAAAAAAATAATTTGTCTAAAATTTAGATTCATTTCGCAATATTTTTTATTGCGAATTATTATTTACTTTCTAATAGTAATATAAAGTCAAAGATAACAATCATTTTTGACGGGTTATAGCTAGTTTATTGATAATTTTGTCGGTCCACCATAACGCATCGTCGATAAAATTCTACAACACGCCATAACATGATATACAGGGTTATTTGGAAAACATTAATAACCTCGCAGGACTATATTCCTGCCTTGATTATGAGTTGAAAATGTTCAAGCTATCATGACCTAATATTAATAATTATTAGGAGATATGCGACATCAAAGTTTGCATATTTTTTCAATATTTATGACTTATTTTTTGTAAAACGTTGGATATCATTGCAATAACTATATCGAATATGAAAAATTCATTCCCTTTAATACAAGTCAAATAAAATGATAAAATCTTTCCAATTCCAATTGGAAAACATTCAAATTGGAATTTCTACAGGGTTTTTATCATTTTATTTAACTTGTCTTGAAAATAATGAATTTTTCGTAATCGATATAAGTTACGTTTTGTAAAAAATATGTTATGTTTTGTAAAAAATAAGTCAGAAATAGTGAAAAAAAATGCGAACTTAAATGTCGCGCATCTCCATAACTATTGATATGGTCATGGTTGCTTGAACATTTTCGCCTTATAATTAAGGCAGGAATATACCTGCGAGGTTATTAATGTTTTCCAAATAACCCTGTATAAAACCACGGAAATTAGTTTATCGTGAAGTGCTCGACTAACGCTCACACAAAAATAAATGCATCCAACAATAAAATCAGCACCTACGCAATTAGCCGCATTCAATTGTCGGGAGCCATTTAGAATCCGAACAAATGCTCTAAAATGGCGGTAAAATCTCCCGCTTTTAAATTCCAAACCGAAAACTGCGCTTAATTTATTCCGCCCACAGTGCAATTATTACCCGTCCATTTGCGCTGTAATTACGTATTTTCCGGCCCGGGATTTTCACAGGCTTTTTCCGATTTCGCCACCAATCAGGCGCCATTCAATAATGACATGCGCAATCAACTTTCCCGCGTTGCGTTAAAGTCGTTAAGTTGGATGCACTTTTTTCGCCCTTCCGCCAAATTGATCCGATCGCAAATCGAACCAAAACGCCAGCCGAATGCTGCTTTCTGCTTTTCGGAGTACGGGGAAAGTATTTTCTCGGATTGCTTGCCAACATATCTAGTTGCCAATAATCGTACTTTACCTTTCAAGCTCGTTAACGAATGTTGAAATGATCGAAATTTAACTAAGCAGTCAATATTAATACTATGGAAATATTGTAATATATTTTACAGTAGTAGTAAATGTATCCTACATAACTTCAGTGAGTGATAAACCGGTTTATAAATTGCAAATGAAATATACATTTATGTTTCATTTTTACTCATGTTGATTGTTAAAATATTTGCATTCCTCATGTTACAATTATAATTTACTAGCAACAATTATGTAACCCGTCAAAAATGACGGAAAATTGGTTCGCGTTTTTGCTAAACCCTAGTAAATATTTATGATCTTTTTGACAGTCCACGCAGAGGCGACCGTAGTTACATACGTAGAGCGGCCAGTTCGGGTTTGCTGGCCGAGGAATTATGGAAATTAAGGAAATTAAGGAATTAAGGAAATTATGGACGTTACACGAATTTACGGGGACATACAGAAATACAGACGGACGGACGGATGGACAGAATGACAGACAATTAAATTATTATGTTTGATTGCCTATCCATATATATAAAAAAATTAAGCTTTATATTATTCATTATTATATTATATATTTAGAATAAAAAATTGATTTCCTAGAAATAAGACACTATTTAGAATAGCTTATTGGTGAGGTGGCCATGATGCTAGCCTAGTGATCTAGTGGTCGGTGGTTCGGGACCTATTCCAGGACACCACAATTTTATATTTTCTTATTTTCATAGCACAGGCTTAGTTTGAGAAAAGTATGAATATTGATGCGACATGTATTCAATGTTCGTATCTCTATTTAAAAAAAAAGACATTACCTTATCTCCTACGCTGGTAGTTAAATAAACTTTTTTTATCTTTTCCCAGTCTTCGTAGTCCAGTAGTCATCTTATTTTTCTCTCATAACTGAGGGTTTTGGGTTCAATTCCCGGCAATTTCACAAAACATCTATGTGTTCTTTCAGGTTTGTGATACGTGATGTGATGTTTTGCTACAGTGATTGGGCGTCGTGGCCTGTTTTCACTTGTTTTAAATTTTATTTTTTAATGCCATACCAGGTCATGAAGTAATACTTAAAACTCAAGTAAGTAAATATATTTTAAAAAAACGATTTTTTTTTTTTGTTTATTTTATTGTGATAATTTTTTTTTTGAGTTTTCAAATACACAAAAGGTTCTTTACGCGCGATCACAAGTCCATATTTTTTGAAAAAACTGCATTAAGGAATCTCCGCGAAAGTTCACTGTATAGACCGGGTCAATCGAGTTCATAAATGCATGCTTAACGGAAATCGATCGTGTAACCCCTGATTTGAGACGCCACTGTCCGGCCCACTTCCGGTTCATCATCATCATCTTCACTCCCTTGTCCTAGTAGGGTCAGGGGCCTAAAGATTCGACAAGGTGTTTTCATATTCCCCTATCTTGCGCAGCTTTTGAATGAGTCAATCAGCCTAGACCCATTCTATTTTCATATACATTTTTCTGTTGCTTCTCCCAGCTTAATCTGGGGCGACCCACCGGCTGTCTTCCTTCCGGGGTTGCCAGAAGGATTCTTCTCGATATTCATTCCTCTGGCATTCTTAGCACATGTCCAAGCCACCTCATTTGTGATTTTTCTAGTAGTAGGGGCTCCAAGCCGAGTGCGTGCCTTGTGTCAGTACTTCTCACTCTGTCCATCAGTGTGACTCCCGCTATCCCCCTTAAAAAACTCATCTCGGCAGCCTCGATCCTTGCTCTCACTCTCTCCGTCAGGATCCAAATTTTATGGTCATATATTAGGCTGGGCCAGAACGGTATCACCCGCTGTTACAAATTAAAATGATACAAAAAATATTTTTCTAAATCTGATTTATTAGAAGAAAGTACAATAAGTGCAACGCCAAATTTTTTACGCACCGAGTGTTCGAAAAATACAACAATGCACATTTCGTTTATTAATTACGGCTTTTGTGTAACATTCGCGTACTGTGATGGTTTTTGGTTTGTGACGTTGATTTGGGATGGTAAAAATATTTTTTAAATATCTTTTTACGCCTTTTTTCATATTATGCGCCTCCATCAACGCGCTTCAATAAAAACGAACCGATAAAAAATTTAAAATATCGACAACAATAGTTGAAATAAAATTTTAAAATGAATACGCAATGAACCACAGTAAAAGCTGCATCCTGTTGATTTTTGATCAGAAATTTGACGATTTTTTATGCATTATTTTTCAACCAATTTTATAAACTCTAAGGCTCGGTTGTTTCAAGTTGGATCAAAGTAAGCGATTTTTGCGTTCTCCATCAATCAGACGATCCGTTTTCGTAAATATCTATGCTTTAAACGAACGCTTACTTTAATCCAACTTGAAACAACCGGCCCTAACTAGGATAATCTAACTTTATTTGCAAGGAAGTATCGCTTATTTTTCCAAGATACTCGACCGTGTTCTGAACTAAACAATATTGCTATTTCTGTATCTCGACAGTTATGTATAGCATTGTTATGCTGCCTATTTTGACGTTTCAAGTTTTAAATTAATGAATTCAATCAACCAGAAAGCTCTACAAACTCTAAAAGTATACAAACGTTAAATTGTAAACAATTATGAATAATGAGCTTTCTAATTGATTGAATTCATTAATTTCAAACCTGGCAAACTTTTAACTTCAAAATTGGCAATATTACAATGTTATCCAATAACTGTCAAGAATAGCAATATTGCTTAGTTCAGAATACGGGATATGGAAGTCGTACTACTGATAATCGAATAGTCGTCCGAACTGAAATATTGTACTGTTACGTAAACATGAAATATTAATATTATTGAAAGATTTGGCAGGTACTTAATGAGATGAGGGGACTGCTCTTCTCGAAACTATAGTTGTAATTTAATAGCTCATATTGTGTGTGTATTACAAAGTAAAGTAAAACATATTTTTTAAATTAAATGAAATTCTATGAAGTTCAGTCTATTATTTCTTAATGAGCGTACTTAACATAATGGAGGTATCTTGTATGAGAATAAAGTAAATTATTTATTTTGTCTCTATGAAATTATTAACGGTATGTTGGGCTCCTCTGATTTATTACAAATGATTACTTACAGAGTACCTGTTTTACTATCATTCCATCAGCTATCGTCATTTCAAATAAAATGCATTGCATTTTATTGATTGTATCATACGTGATTACAGTAGCCAAATATACCATAACTTCGTCAAAAATAGCAAAATAATTTTGTGGTCACATTATTAATATAATTAATAAAAATTAACTTTGTTTTCACCACTTTCGTATTGAAAAATATCAACATGTTTCAGAGCCCATGGCTCTTTTGTCAGGATTCAATTGTATACTAACAAATTAAATTCAAAAATCAATTAGAAAGCTCGTTATTCATAAATATTAACAACTTATTTATCCCAAATTTTACGTACAAATTATACAGAATCACAGTTTGATAAATTATAAATTTTGGAAATAATAAAGTGTTAATAGTGAATTGAATATTATAAATGACCGCCCTTTTTACAAATAGTTATATTTTAAATTTATTTTCATGTTAAGTAGGTACCTACTTCATTATAATTCATTTTCCTTATACATTTTTTAAATATTTTGATTGTCTATTTTTGAATTTAATTTGTTAGTACCTATACAATTTTATCCTCACGAAGGGGCCATGGTCACAAATTGATATTTTTCGATACAAAAGTGGTGAAAACAAAGTACATTTTTACTCCCTTTATATTAACTCGTGGCGTCTGCTTGTTTTCTTGTCTGACGAAAAAACTTTGGATCCATTTTAAACCCGTTTCCCATGATCCAATCGAGCTAAAACTTTGCAAGCAGACTCGTGGCGACGATCAAGAAGATCTATCAAATTTTCGTTTAAAAAATTAATAAATTGTTGGATTTTTCAAATTTTGAATGGTTTTTTTCATACAACTTATTAAGTTGTATGAAAATATTTCAACGCGTCTGGTAGACACGAAACCTTATTATAGTATAATTTAAAAATTTTGGAATTTTTTTATTATTCCCCTTCGTAGCGTCGCCCGACCGAAGCCCAACGCGTAGGTTAAGCGCCAAACCAGTTTCCACTAGTAAATGAGAAAGGGAGTATAATAAAAACTTGTTTTTTATGGGTTACTTTTTACTTCCTTTCTTTTAACTCGTGGCGTCTGCTTGTCTGACGAAAAAATTTTGGACCGTGATCCAATCGATCTGAAACTTTGCAAGTAGATTCGTGGCGACGATCAAGAAGATCTATCAAATTTTCGTTAAAAAAAATTATAGAATAATTTTGGATTTTTCAAGTTTTTAATGGTTTTTTCATACAAATCAGTAAGGGCCGGTTGTTTCAAGTTGGATTAAAGTAAGTGTTCTTTTAAAGCATAAATTTTTACGTTCTCCACCAATCAGACGATCCGTTTTCGTAAAAATCTATGCTTTAATCGACCGCTTACTTTAATCCAACTTGAAACAACCGGGCCTAAGTCGTATGGAGATTCCGACGCATATGGTAGACACGAAACCCGAAAATGAGAAAGGGAGTATTGTAAAAACTTATTTTTATGTTTTTTTTTATTAATTATATAAATATACCATAATTAAGTGTAATATTATATGACCTCATTGCTATGATTTGTTTTTCAACCAGATCGTCGATTCGAGGCTCGAGTATTGTTTTGTATTTCGACTCGTTTATCCTGCCCGTTGAGTTACAAAAGGATATCAGAATATAATGCTTTCGACAGGTGCATAATTATTTCAATCCAGGTACTGCAATTAAGTAAGAACTAACAGACGATAATAGCCCGGGGATGTGACGCCCGTTGCAGACCGTCATATGGCAGGTTATGCGGTTTCAAATAATATATAGATCATTAATTTTAATTCGTATCCTGTAATATTGATCGTGTATTAAATTTTCAAGTCAGTTTTGTGTGATGGATTGATTGGATGTACCTAGTAAATTAAAAAACGTTCAACGGAGCAATTTTATGGCACATGGTACCACAAATATTTTCAAGGTATGAGCGGTATTTCTTTAAATTGGAAATAAATCATATACATTGCTCTACAGTACACTATTACTGATTTACCCCATGTACGAATCAACTTGTAATAATCATGTCTATCTTTTTCCGAAAACAAATTTTGTAGGTTTATTCGATGCATGATGTTTAAGATTTTATTTATAAAAATAACATTGTAAAAAATATATACTCGTACAGGAAAAAAAGATAGAGTTCACAAAATTGAACAGGTAAGATTCCTGTCTAAATGTGTCGAAAATGCTCGAACATCAACAATCAATTTCTGACTTATTTTCTATAAAACTTTGGAAGAACGTAGGTACTTCGAATATTTTTTTAATTAAGAGACCATCAATATGACGTTATTATTTTTTTTTAAATAGAGATGCGAACACGGAATACGCGTCACATCAATATTCTTACTATTTTCAAACTAAGCCAAAAGCTTGTGCTATGAAAATAGGACTAACTTGCTTGGAGGAGTTTACCCTGATAGATGGTCCTAGAGTAACATTAGAGTACAAAGTGTAAATATTTTATGAAAAATTTGAAGGTGACTTGATTACGCTGTACTTACATTTTTATGATAAAAAACTAAAAATAGTGTTTTTATTTTTGATGTTCATAGCATTTACTTTGTGGTTGGATATAAAATGCATAAAAAAACGTAAAATTAGAATAGTGTTAATTAAAATTAATAATATTATTTTTATTCTTAGCATTATAAATAATGTTTTCCTGCTATATAATAATAAAGAAATTGTAAATATTGTTCAGAACAAAATTTAGAGTGCCGTAAATCATCAAATACAATTTAGGAATGTGTTGTAGACTAACCTTTATTTTAAATTCATTCACTTTCATACAAGTCAAATCAAGTTAACAAAAATAAGTTGAAATTCAAACCAGAATTTTTGAATTGAAGAAGTTAGAAATATTGAAAAATGAAATCTTTGATGTCACTTATCTCCATTAGGTACCATTGATATTAGGACATTGATGATGAAGAATTTTTGACTCATAGTTTAGTTAGTCCACGATACTTTACCTATTGTAAGTATTGTGGACTAACTCTGCTATATTCTGCATAATATTTATAGGTAACATTTTCTCTCGATTCTTCCCACATATACTTGCGTATCCCAGATATTTTCGAATCATTCTAAGCATTACCAAACGTCCAGACTATTTTTGGGAACTCTCGGTTACGTGCCGTTATTATAAATTTAGAATCTCGTGACAATGTGATCATCTTTAAAATTGGTCCCTTATTTCTAAACATTGTGATCCCCCGGCATTGCTTTGTCTTTATGATCATGACTCAAGCGAAAAAATACATTTCCCTCTTATTTTAGATACAATTTCATATAAAACAAGACAAATGATTACATACTGAGATGATCATACCAAAGTTTATCCCGGTTGTACTATATAACATTATTGGATTAAATTTCTGTCGCGAAATAGGCATAAATTTAAAAAAATCTTTTTTCTACTATATACACTTACAAAAACTTTGAAGTATAACTATCGAATCAAAGATAACGCAAATCAATTAATCAAAAATCAATATTGGTTTCATCCAGATCAAGATAACGTAAAATGAATATCTCGAGTCACACGAGTGGGCGTGAGTCGATAATAAAAGAAATCAAGAAGATTACGTATGATCAAGTGGGTACCGATATCCTAATTTACTTATTCCCAATAATCAATGATCTTCTTAGATCTGTCTGAATAGTTTGTATAAAAAAACATACCAGACTCAAAATTATAATAGATCAAGTCGACAAAGCCAAAGGCCGAAAACATTATTTAAACTGCGAGTACCGTCAGATATGAGAAAGAAAGAATCTTTTATACATATATACATATATTTTATTCCATATATACATATATTTTTTGGTATATTCTTTCTTCGGTATCTTTACATAAGGACACGTTCCAAGAGGATGTCTACCAATAGCTATTCCATGTGGTGCCACTTTGGTTAAGGATCTTAAACCTTTAACGTTTCCGCAAGGTTTTTTTTTATTTAAAATATAATAGAAACCTAAAAGGTTTATGGATAACATTTTTACATGATTCAATATAGGAATATAATAATAATATAATTTAGATACAAAGCCATTTTTTTATAGTTGGCCGAGTTTTAGCATTTTTGTCACATCTGCTTTGAATTTGTCAGTGGTCAGTTGTTTGGTCTGTTGTGGCAGGTCGTTGTATAGTTTTAATCCGTTGCAAATTAGTCGGGATTGTCCTGCTTTTGTTTTGGCGTGAGTTATGTGATAGTTTTGAGCCATTCTAGTGTTGTGTTGGTGTTTTTCGTGTATTTTGTGTAATTTTATGTTTTCGTCTTGTATTTCGCCAACTGCTAGTCTGTGAATGATTTAAAGTGTTTCGATTTTGTTTAGTTGTTGTGTTATACGGTATACAGTTGGTGTCCGGTTATCAATAACATCACCGTTTCCTTCCTCGCTTGACAATATGTTCTATTTCACTATGCTCCTAATCCTTCCTGCAATCGATTACATTATACGGATCCGTTTCTATCACTATCATCCATGAAAACATATATTTTTCAACGAAAATAATTGTTTTTACGAATTTTAGCAATATGTATTTGCAACTTAGAAAAAATTACAAATTTGAAAAGAACACACAAAAGAATCCACCGCATATCCAGGGCCGTTTTATGAACAATATCTCCCATATCGGGCCTACACTTTCACCACCCAGTTCGGTAATCTTTTGAAGCTAAAGTGGTCATCCTCGTTACATCGCCGACGCTGTGTAGGCGGCGCGACGAAGCGACCACACAAAACCTCTGTGGATGAGAAAATTATAATATTTTCAGTCTCGAATAGATATTTGGGAAAACTATTTATCGAAGACTGTATTCAATAATGAACTTGGATACAATATATACTTAAAATAACTAGCCGTAGGTACACCCGTGAAAAATCACGAAGGAGGCGTAAATTAATTTTTGCGTCGTAGATAAGCCGTGCTTTTACTATTTGTAGTATATACGTACGGTATATTTTTGACGCGCCAGTGAAAATCGGTGGTGGCTACGTCGCTTAGTTGCCACATTGCCGTCCGCTCATTCGTGGTTAGAGGGTTTCTCCAGTCGTGTAATTTCGTTTTTTTATCCGGGAATTCCAGGAGAGAACCAAATTGTATTCTGATGGTTAGGAGAGGGTCCTTCCAAAAATTAAAAATTCTATGGTAACGAATATTTGAATATATGAAGTGAAAAACTGTCGAAAGTATATAATATTAAGACAAATTTATTTTTGTGTATAAAAAAATATATATTTAAAATATTAATACTATTAGAAGAAGTTACGGACGTTACACAAAGACGTTACGCTTCTGACAGTAGGGCGTCTTCCAGTATCTGTATCTTATTTCGAAATCACTAATTCAGTTTAATGTTTGTTTACAGATTAATTTTTTCACATTAACTGAGGATTTTTTCAATAAAGTTTATTTTTAAAAAATCTTTATGAAGTTACACTTCTTTAGGGGCGTTTAAAGTAAAAGTATAGCATGAGAACGAAATACGCACTCATCATGCAACGGGAATGTTTTCGCGCCAACCAATAGCCAAAATGACGGTTTTTCGAATGATATTTAACCAATATGAATTTTTATACATAATGAGGACACCAAGTATGAAAAAGGTGTTATGAAAATTGCATATGCTCCGGGCCTCGTTTGTTTTATTGTTTTAAATGTTGTTTTGTTTTATTGTTAAAAATTGTTTTAAAACGATGTTTTGAAAACTGCATGTACTCCGGGTGCTGTTATTTCCGTTCAGTTTCTCTATTAAGATATATGTATATTAAAAATCTGTTTTCGACTATAATTATCGCCATATATTTTTAATAAGTTGACGGAATATTGTCATTGACGGCGATTCTATTTTGTGTAATATACCTTGAGTTGGAATATAGCTAGACAGAATGCGCATGCCTTTATCTGCATCTTTATGGATATTATGGTTAATATTAATAAATGTTCCCACATATTATGCAATGTATGTTTGTGGTGTTGTCTTAGTATTAGTTTTTTTTTAGAATTGTAGATAAGTCTGACACAACTGAATTCTATCTTGGATATAAGTATTGACAAAAATAATTTATCTTTCATCTTAATTATGATTTTTTCCGTTAATTAATAAAAATATAACTTTTTCCCTTTTAGTGTGAACCCTTCACGGCTCAGAAACGTTGAGACGGATTGAAAAAAGAACATGAAACACCACCAGGCAATACTTTGAAGAATTTGAATTATTGATTGTGGAACGAGATGAAAAATTAATTATTAAATGAAATCGAGGCGTTTTACACCGCTCGGGACCAACAGGGCGACAGGGCAGGACTTGGGCTTCAGTCGACAAATGTCGTAAATTTTTGGACAAGAAATAACAACGATCAGTCACATTCAATGCAATAATAATAATAATAATGCGGCCCTCATAGCGCAGTGGGTATGACACTGGCTTCCCACACCGAGGGTTCCGGGTTCGATTCCTGGTGAGGTCACAATGTTAATCTATGTGATTTACTCAAGCCTGGGTGTTTTGTGATGTATTTCGCTTCTGTAATTGGGCCTCCTGGCCTGTTGAAGCGTAAAAAAAAAGATTTCTTTAAACGCGTATTCAACATTTATTAATTCCACTGAGAAGAGCAAGTCAAATTAATCCATAATATAAAAACAGTTGAAAATAACAGTCGTTAAAGTAAAATTATATTATCTTCTGGCATTTTCTCTAACTGTAGCATCTGGCCGCAACAAAACTCCACTAATTAATACTAGCCCTTTTGCGTCCTCATATATCAATTCAATGTCCCGTAGTTCGTTTTATCGAGTAAAACTTAGGTATAATCATTGCAGAATGTCCGGGAGTATATAAAATACTCGTGTATATAAAATACATAGGTATCTGAATCTCCGCAAGCATCTGTTCTCAAAACTCAATATACGGCAGTTTTAAGCTTTGTGAGTTTTATAACTGCGAGGTGAATATGACTCTCAAATTACAGTATATTTATGATCTTATATCTAATATTGGAACTACGATTTTACAGTTAAATTTTAAAAGTATTTCATCATTTGAATTTTATAACTACTAGTTTACTGGAGCTTTATATTCTGAAAGTATTGAACATTAAAAAATAAATTAACGTCAAAAAGATGAAAATCAATGAAATCATAACTTCCAGTATACACTAGCTGTAACCCGCGAAAGATCACGGGACATAATAATTACGAATGACGTACATTCGAAATTAGGAGAGTTGATTGTGACAAAACTTTTCAATAATCCAATAAATTCCAGTAATGGAAATATTGAATACTGTATATCATATTCCGTACATTTCTACAAATACTTTTTAATGCAGTAAAATACAATAATTTTCTAATCTACCCAAAATCGCATTATCTTTCTTTATATCGATTTTTGAGGCATTCAAAGAGGCATCTTCCAATATATGGTATTTATTTATTACACGTCCGATTTTTCCTGAACGCACTCTAATTCTCTCCAACATATAATATTGAAGCTGTTGATTTATTGTGTCATTATAATGTATATAATGATTTAAGAATATTTAATATCTATTTCATTCAGGCGGCCCTGCACTCTCATATCTAAGATACACGTTAATAATACACTTGATTAATGACCGCCACTCGCGAATGGTACAATTGTGTATGTTTGATAGTCATTGAACTGCCACAGTACTAACGAGTGTAAATACATATTGAATTCCAATCCGTATTGGTATGGAATTGTGGGAAGACGCTCTCCATTACTCTCGCCGTGGCGATGCTGCGGTCCACGGCCATAATGAATCATTCGGCATGTTAATAACACTGCCTTAATCTATTAATATATGCATATCTCGAGAGTGACAGCCGAGCATCACAAAACTGTTAGTTCAATGCTCTATGGTCAGAGAGAATAAATAGTTCAAATAGCGTTGTAAATTTAAATTATTAATCAACGTGCGTCATGACACGTAATATAAATTGTATTAAATCAGCAACGCATATAATTTCACATATAATATTTACGTATGCATGCATTGACCGCATTTTTTAAACCGATAAATTATAATCTCTCAACCATGTCACATTATATTTATATGTCAAATTACGAAACTAATAATATGGTTTAACTTATTCATTAACCGTACAATTATTTTTAAAATTGCCCCGGGCATTTTATTGGGTCGATGATCATTTTCAAAAATTTTCATATATTTAATTTGTTACATAAATCACTCTTCCTGCGCGAGACTGCGTGATGTCGACGGTATGAGTGATATGTGAGAGAGGATGAGAGGAGGGCTATTCATAAAGATGACTTATTCAGTACAAACTTTTCAGGATAAAGTCGAAATACTGTCATTGGTACCGAAACGGATTTATTTATTATAATTTTTATTTATTATATTTATCATTCGTGATTTTGTCACTTTTAGGAAAAAATCATTATCCTCGACTTAATTTAAATTTATTTTACATTTATTTTAATAATATTTATCTACGAAAAGTTGTAAGCAGATATTTCGTTTATTATTTAAATATCAGTATTTTTAAATATCAGTTTCATTTCATTTTAGTAGTAGTAGAAATTTAATTTAATTTTAATTAAATTTAATAAATTAGTAGTATAAATCATTTAGAAGTAGTAGAAATAAATGGTATAGATTCTAATCAAAAATTATTCAGTTTAAAAATAAAAAGAAAACCAAAAAAAAATCTACAAGGCTCCTATAGCTTAGTGATCAGAGCACCGGCCCCGGAAAGGAGGTGACCCGGGTTGAAATCCCGGTAGTAGCCAAAATATTTTTTCGTGGATTAGATTTTTCTGTATGTCTTTCTAATTGATTAATTAATTTGGTTTTAAAAAGAAAACTTTAAAGAAAAACTTTATTTAAAACCTCTGTTTATTTTCAAGGATTGTTTGGCCTGTTTTAGGGTTTTTGTTAAATATAGACATAAACAAAAAAACCTAAAATGAATGTGAGGGGTTATTAGAATAATGTAAAATAGTGTAGAACAATGTAAAAACAAATTTTTGGTTTCGATTATTTATAATATTTAATCTTCTATTAAATACAAAATTAAAAATATTATATACAAAATTAAATTATCAAAAAAATTATAAAAGAAAATGTGTTTTCTTTTTATGAATAATAATAATCTTACCACAATGTTATTTTGCTATGATGCAAGAAATAATCAGTTTATTACCTTCGCAATATCTAAGAGGAACATGACACTTATATTTTTAACGAAAATAGCCTGATATAAATTATTTATACAATTTTATTGTCTAATGGAGTGCATTCATCAAAATTTTAACTTTCGTAACAAAGGTATTACATAATATTAATATAACAAATCTGCGAGAACAAAAATTAATTTGAACTGTTTATTGCATTCAATATAAATAAAATGGTACTTCGAAATGTTCTCAAGAGGCGGCGCCAGCATTTTAATATTTTAATGATCGCATCATCTGTTGTCCCTCTCGCCCACCCCCACCGCCTCTCCAGACCACGCCCCTCCCCCGCACTGTCACCCACCCCCCGCGCAGTATGCAAATTTCCCGCCTGCAATCCATACCGCTGCACTTCTGCTCTCCTGGTGCACGCTCCCATACGTACGAGAGGTATGCGGCCCTGATTCGCCCGCTTCAAGGATGGCGCATTCTGCATGTGTGTAGGCATCTGCATCTCGGTTGCGAGTGCATGTGTTATGTGCGACTTCCACAACGCAGGATTTCGTTTTGAAAACATGTTTGAAATGATTTCATCGTTGTTGTGTCCTTAAATGCATATTTCCTACGCTTCTGAATATAAAATGAGCTCGTCAAGGAAATTCGTTATTAATTTTAAGAACAACTTTGAATAAAATAATTAATTAAACATCAATTCTCGTTTTATATTATTGTAAAAACAAATGCATAAATTCTTCGATAATAGCAAAATAACTATGTGGTAATATTATTTATATTAAAAAAAATGAAATAAAACCACTTTTCACACCCATTGAGTTGTTACTTTGTTTGGGTGTGCATTCCAATAAAATGGCCGACCCATCTCTCTGTTTCAACAATCGTTGTTTTTAAATTCTTCCAGATACCTAAATTTTGATACACTTCCCAACATTACATGTTATATTAAGGGCCTAGTTATCTAAAGTTTATGTGCCCACAAGTGTCTATAAACAAATATTTCTCAAGTAATCATGACCGTTCAGAATCTTCTAGTTAGAATGTTCGAGGACCTTCTAGTTAGAATGTAGAATGTGTATGACCATTCTGGCCGACGTTTCACACTCAATTGCAGAAGCCATGAGCTCTGATTATGGACATTGCAATGAAGTGCGAAACGTCTACAAAATAGATTACCTCAGAAAACACTAACCAAAAAAAATATGATTCAGAAAGTGGTTGTAATGCAACTGTTATTCCAAACAAGACTTGGATGAAGACTTACTTGGAAATAATTATATATTTTCTGAAAAATTATATCGAAACGCGGGCGAACTTTTCATTTATGTTTTCACTTCAAGAAATGTTTTTCACAATAATTCATACTGAATGTTTCTCTACGATCAATATTTCACAATACATATTAATTAATCAACAAATAATATTTGGATACAAGATTAATTTTTATTTTATTTCGTTATATATTCGCTTTATATTTTGTTATATACACGAAAAGTATATAGTGATTTCTTTAAGAGTTTTTTTTTAACTTGCCGCTGAAGTTTTAATAATAGTAGTTGCAATATAAAATTGTAAAAGCAAGCAAAAAATAATAATTTCACTAAAGCTTTGTGTATAAAGAATTTTGTAAATATCTTGGAAATTAAAATTATTATAATAAAATTTAAATTCCAAAATACGCTAGAAGCTAATGAGTTCCTTCCGGTCTATTGTGGGGAACAGACTTGGCTCAAACACATGCCTTGTTCGTATTCTTAACAAGACCACTTCATTATTCTCCAATAATGCTTTTTATATTGACTCCCGGTTTATGCAACATAATTTGCTTTATGAATTCATGGAACGATTTACAAGTTTTCATTATATTCATAATAACTATTAAATCCTGTATTAAATTAAAACAAATATACAAAGCACAAATCTATCTTCAGGAAAATACATGGCTTGAGAAAAAAAGTAATTTAAATGCAATAGGAATGCGGTCACCCAGTCGCATTTGTGAAAAACTATGTTCGATAGAATGGAGAATCAATATGGGAAATACATATCAAATTATCGAATTTGTTTGGTCATGTGAAACGCGTGAGTAAGGAGAAGATGTTTATGAAGAAAGAAAAACGTGAAAG
This sequence comes from Agrypnia vestita, assembly GCA_016648135.1. NCBI lineage: Eukaryota > Metazoa > Arthropoda > Insecta > Trichoptera > Phryganeidae > Agrypnia > Agrypnia vestita. The sequence goes on along the minus strand of JADDOH010003185.1, from coordinate 232,465 downwards.
ATCGTGATCATATAAACCAATACTTGAGAAAGACCTTGATAAAATGTCAATAACAGAAGAGCGTGCATGAGAAGTATGAAAATAGACTAGGCAAAAGTAATATTATTGATTCATATGATAGTTAATATGCGATGCAACATTTTTATTTCGACTAACTCTAAATTAAACTTTGTAATGCATACACGTTTATTACGCCTGATGATGAGAGGGATTACTCCCCTCCTCTTCTTCCTCATCAGACTTCGTCTCTCCACTGCTGGATATAGGCCTCTTCCTTCTCTTTCCTTGTTGAAGTCCTCTCGAAACTATAGTAGTAATAAATTTAACTCAACGCCAAGTAAAGCACATTGTCCGGACAAAAGTCTGTTGCGCTCTTTCCTCTCAGCCTACCACTATGCAACTAGAACTCTATTCTCGTCAACTTTACTCTCTATTATTTGATTCGTTTTAGACAAACTTTTTTTTCAACTTGGAAAAATATTTTTTTGTTATAAATAGGTATGTCCCTAAGTATAACTATTTTTCATATTATTGCAGCGGGTAGTGGTAGCAGCTATATTTTTTCAAAATTTGTTCGTTCTTTTAAGAACATTTACCTAATTACTTTAAAGTATCTATAAACGTGTTTAAAATATGTATATATTATACCTGCTTACCGCTGTGGAATAATATAATAGCGTCGTGAACATTGTATCAATACTAATACATATTATGTTAGTTTCATGCAGGAGATAAAGACTTAAAAGATACGCAGCGTGGAAGAAGTTTTATTTTTAATATAAAAATCAGTTAGTATTTTGATTAACAGAAAACGATCCTTTATAAATAATTACAAACATTTTAACATCTTTAATTTATTAAATACCTAAGAGGATATGAGTACAAAAGTTGGTAGATACGTATGTAATATTAATTATGCAATGAATTTAACAGTAGGTACTTTATTTTTTGTAAAATTAAGTGTGACATCTAGTACACTTCCCCCCTTGTTCATTTTTTATATACATATATACTCCTAACGTCATTTATTTAAGTATTAAAATTAGTAGTTACTCAAAAAATTAATTAATCATCAAAAATAGGTACATACACTTTTTCAGAATCAGAGTGGTTTATACAAAGTATCTTAGGTTACTCAAATCAAAAACATATTTTCTTAAAATAAAATCATTATTAAATTACGAGAGCACATCAGCCCTCATGATGGACCCTGCAATGGGATCCGAAACGTCGGCCATAAAGGTCATAATAACAAGGCATAATACCCCAGAAGATACAAGAGCACCATTTGGATACACGGAAGTTAATTTTTGGTTTATACAAAGTTTCTTAGGTTAATCAAATTAAAAATATATTTCTTTAAAATTAAATCATTATTAAATTACATCAACACATCAGCCTTGATGATGGACCCTGCAACGGGATCCGAAACATCGGCCAGAAAATCGTTAAAACACGGCATAATACCCCAGAAGACACAAAGCAGAAGATACAAGAGCACAATTTGGATTTTTTTTTAAATTTTTAATTTTTATTTAAAACATAATGGAAACCTAAAAGGTTTATAGATAACATTTTTACATGATTTAATATAAGAAATGATAATAATATGATTTAGATACAAAGTCATTTTTTTATAGTTGGCCGAGTTTTAACATTTTTGTCACATCTGTTTTGAATTTGTCAGTGGTCAGTTGTTTGGTCTGTTGTGGCAGGTCATTGTATAGTTTTAATCCGTTGCAAATTAGTCGGGATTGTCCTGTTTTTGTTTTGGCGTGTGTTATGTGATAGTTTTGAGCCATTCTAGTGTTGTGTTGATGTTTTTCATGGATTTTGTGTAATTTTATGTCTTCGTCTTGTATTTCGCCAATCGCTAGTCTGTGAATGATTTTAAGTGTTTCGATTTTTGTAATGCTTTCGATGTTTAATTGTTGTGTTATATGGTATACAGTTTCAGTTGGTGTCTGGTATTTCAGATCATAAACCATTTACGGAAGTTAATTTGAAGTGAATGAACTGTCAATAAAATGTTTTTAAGAAACCTGTAAAATTGTTTTCTTTTGAGCTCATTTTTCACAATGTTTTGTACTTATTTTCATTTGTGTTCATCATCAACCTAAGTAGTGACAATAGACTTTTTTTCGCCAAAATTACCGGACACCGTGAATTAGCTGTCCGCTCGACGTACGGGTCCGGCGTTGTGACGTCATGTTTACAGTAAAATTTATACACGTCGAACTAGTTTGTTTGTTGGTACTAAATCTTGTTTTAATATTCTTTTGATTCTATTCATTCCTTTGCCCGTGCGCTATAATTAAGCGACTGCGTACGGCGGGCGCAAACAATGAGACCGGACGAGTCTTCGTTCTGAAGGGCTCAATAAAAATAATGAATGGAATGAAATAAAGGAACTCGACTCAAATTAACAGAAAGGCTACCGGTCGCGGAGCACCCTCCGTCAATCAAAACCTGAAGTAGTGAGCGCCCAGCGGTAGAACAAAACGTCGATTCCTACTCGGCGACCGGCGGATCTGGATGTCTGGTCCGGCCGACTCTGAATGCGCACCACCCAAACTGCTGATGAGTATGCCGTGTCCAGGCGGGTGCTGTCAGTATATAGAGTCATGAATCATCAAAATATATAAGTCTCTATGAAACAATGTCCGTCACTAACGATACAACATGTGCAAATAATGATAGGGTATAACAAGTGATTCACTTTTTACATCAATAATAATATAGATAAAATTCTACTCAACTCAGACTAAAATAAACATTAGGAAAAAGCGGAATATATGAAATAGCTTGTATAGACTGCGGTAGAAAATAAAGTGGCCAAACCACCAGAAATCTAAATACTAGAATTAAAAAACTGATGCTTAAAAACAACAATTTCTCGTAATTCCTTAATCATACAAACGAAACAAATCACCCTTTGGACAATCATAAACTTCTCCAATCGGGTCCTTGTAAAATAATAATTAAGAACAACTTTCATATCTCAGAAATTGGAAAAATTTAAATACCTAATTTTTTTTTAAATTACTTTGCCTTGCCCTACTCCTTCTTCTCCATTATCTCCTAGATAGAGTGACAACACGATGTAGACTGAGTAACTTATTGGTGTAGTGCTCTCCTAGTGATGCGGTGGTTAGTGGTTCGAGCCCCATTCTATGACACTAGTAACATAGTCCTATTTCCATAGCACAGGCTTTTACTTTTAACTGAGTTTGAAAATAGTAAGAATATTGATACTAAACTTATTCAAAATAAAAATATAGATTAATTAATAACTTATCTGATGATGAGAAGAATCGCTCCTTTCATAACGCAACAGTTTACAAAATAAAATTAATTTTAAAATATATAAATTGTTAAAATTGATTTACATTCGTAAAATTTTAAATTGAAATTATTATATTTTTAAATTAACATTAAACTCTTTTTTAAATGTGTCAACAAAACCACTCATGAATGCCTCTGCTTAGTGTGTATTCCAGTCTTCTACACAGTAGAAGCCATCAGCGTTGATGGCTTCTACTATAAAATCTAACTTCTAATCTAAATTAAGTAAATGAAATGTATCAATAAATGTTTGTATGACTTCAAATTATTTATAGTATTAGTAAAATACGTATTATACATAAGTTAGTTAAATAAAATTACAGTTATTTATTGTTCCAGAAACGACAGTATAATGGGCTGTCTCGCATTTTCACCCATTCACGAATAGCACACAAGTGGGTATCGTACACGCCAGTGAATAAGTTGTAACTAAAAATGAGTTATACAAAGTTTTAGCGGACATTGTTGGATAAGTAAGTGGCCGGTAGGTACCTTCTTGGCACTGGCCTCACAATATAATAATAAAGCATACTTGTATTCGGCAAAAATGTTCCTTATAATAGCAAAGATAATAGGCGGAGGGTCCGCTAAAAGGAGTCATCTTATATGATTAGAGGATGTTACTGTTAAATCCGATGGCTAGTTCATTCAGGAAATAAGGGCAAATATTTTAATAAAAATTCTATTACAAAGTAGAAAGAAATATTCAGAATATTTTGAGTATGTTTTGTGGGAATGAAAAAATTTTCGACAACGGGTGGTGGCAGTAAAAATACAACTCACCTTTGAAACAAGGTGTGCAAGTTAAACGTGTACCCAACTTCTTTGTAAACGTTACATTGTGTACAGTCATCACTTAAGCCAGCCATACAACACGTCATAAGCCCTACGTACACTCAAAAAACTCGCATATAAAAAAAACATGTATAAAAATAGCTTCGTCTATATGAGACATCTACAATATATATCTTGAAAAAATATTGGCTATAGTACAGCTTGCTTAATGCTAAGTCTCAAAAAACAGATGTTTTGGGACGTTTATTATTTTAAAGCCTATACATTATATTACAATGCAAAAAATACTAAACCAAAGTATAGCTTATATGATACAGACACATAAAAAGTATTCTTAGGCAAAGAAAATATATAAGAAAAATAAATCGGTACCGAAATAAAAGTATTAAAAAAACAATCGTTCAATAATGTCGTACCTGGTGGTGGTGAAAAGTTTACAAGTTGTTTTTGAGAAGCAAAATCACACTAAAGTATTTGATACTTCACCTGTCGACAAGAGATTCTGCTTCTCTCGAAACTTATAAGTAGTCATCATATAATATAAAATATATTAAACTCAGTACAGGTAACATGGTTAATATAATTTATAATCTATCATTTGAATTTAATGTTGAGATATTTTTCCCCTTATTTGTTATTCTATGGAGATTCGATAAAATAATCTTACCTTAAAAAAATGACTACTAAATCAATTGTAATTAAAATAATTATTACGAAGAGCAAAAGTTCTGTGAGTCGCACACTCTCGTCTGGAACCGACTCCACCACAACCTGGCGGTATTATCGCGTCCGAAGCGTAGTCGTATTAAGCCTTGCATACAAAGGAAAAATACTTAGTCCGCGACTTAATATAACAAAATGAACTAATGGATTTTTCTGCTTTCTTTTATGTTTTCGCATTATTGCCGTAATATACTGGGCGAATGCGGCATTCGGGATGAATGCAGGGCCGGCGGGAGACAATGGGCGGCCGGCTCTGTTTATGATGCTGAAATTTAATTATCGCCATCATAATATGTTTTCTGCTCCCGGCATATGAGACTAATGAGTCCATGCGGGCCTCCTGCATTGTCTGCTGAGGCCTCGTTCCACATCGAGGAGCTGCGGTGGTGTGTTCTGCGAAGCACTTTGCGGACGAGGAATAAACCGGCCGCAAAATAGGTACAGAAGCTGCGGCGTTACGATTCAACTAAATTATAAACAATTACTTGCGGGCACGTCGAGTATTTAATTGTTTATTTTATAAAGCACTATCTTTTCTATCCGGCTTTTGTTTTTACCTAAGCATACAAAAAAGCCGAAATAAATCAAGTTTTCCCAAATGATTTTTTCAAAGCGAGTCTCAACACAAATAAATAAATTTTGTCCTGAGTTTTTGTAAAACACTATTTGTTCGAAATCTTGAACGATATGGCATGTATATTAGCTATTAAATATTTAACAGTTCATTTAACAGTGAACGGTTTATTAAATATTTGACAGTTAATCGAATACTTCAAATATCATATCTCATAATTAAAATAACGTTGTGAAGTAAAAATAGTCACTTAAAACTAGAAATTCCAGAAGGAATAAACTGCATATATAATTCGCTGTAAATTTATTACGGAAGTTTTTTCTCTTTAGATTTCCTAGTTTATAGTTAATATATAAGATACAACAAATTTTATAATGTATAACAAGCTTTAAGTTAAGATATAAGAAAGATATTTGATTTAAAAAACGAGTATGAGAAGAACATAGTCTGAATGCGGTGGAAATACAGTCGCTAAATGCTAAAATGGGCTTAATCTAGATACGATAAAGTGAAGAATTAACAATTTATGAGCAAATAAAACACGTAGAAAAGGAAAAAAAACAACACATCAAATCCTTTATCTGGACAATGGCACTATACGGAAGTGAATCCTTGACAATTAACCAGAGAGTGAGGGATGGAAACAATAAGCCTGGCTGAAAGGATTAAATATTACTTTATGAGAGTGCAACAAAACAGATCCGTAATAAACACATATGAAAACGAAGATGCTAACAGACAGATCAGATTTTTAAAGCTAAATATAACTAAGAGAAAGATTGAGGTAAAAAAGGTGAAGACGGAGAGGTAGGCTTAGACAAAAATGCGCCTACCGAAAAAGGAATAAATCAAATACAGACGACTTCTAGTTACTGTCCAGAAGAGAGATTCATGGCGAGCAAAGCATTTACAAGATAAATATGATGATAAATTGATATTCAACCTACTTGTACTATAGCTGATAGAATATTATAAATAAGCTCACTGGGATAGTTTCTCCATGTGGAACGTGTGAATATATCTATGTTTGTTGATGTACAAGGCGACCCATAAATCTTCAAGTATTCTCTATTCCGAATAACTTGAATGGTAGACGCCAAACTTCGAGATCAGTCTCTACTACAGCTACAGGAAGAGTTGAAGAACAAATTAAACATTACCAGAAGACTAAATTTATGGAAAGAAAATTCGTGATGGCAGGCCCAAAGGTATAAATAACCCTCTGAACAGTGAACATCCACCACTGACCACTGGCGATGGACATTAAAAAACCAGTCCTTCAATTTTCGCGGTGGACTTATAATGTCAAACAACAGTTTCAACCCATATCGGCTTGATAATGTTCGTTTTTTGATCAATTATCAAGATCGAGCAGTGTACTAACACTGTTAGGGGTAAACTTGCGAGGTGGCACATTCCCCTCACTCATGCGTGCGGGCAGGCACACACACATACAAAAATATTCACGCACACATATTTGTAGTAAGTGAAAGTAGGCAATAGTAGATCTTATGCACATCAACCGCAACACTCGTCCGTAAATTTGCGATATTCATGTTACTCTGTATCAATAACTGTAATCACTTATATTTTGTTTGCTTGTTCACCACGTGCACTGTACACGCCTATCGCTGTGCAGTAGGTACATGTCAATTCGCATATGAACGCATTGCATTGATACACTGAATATATGAATGTTAGGTACTGGAGCAGGCCGAAGACACTTATAATTGGTATATTGGTTTGAATGTGTAATAAGTTACGTATTGTTTTTCTACACATTTTGTACCTAGTATGCTATTAGTGTCTTATTTAAAATAAAATAATGGCATAAAAGAATGTGATTGGTCAAACAATATGTACATATATTGATTTTCGTGTAATTTTAATCGTCAATATCTTTAATTTTATGTAATATGAAAAAAAAAAAAAGGTAATATGTAGTTTATTGGAGTTCATATTAATGCAATATTTGTGAAATTTTATAGATTTTTAATATTCACAAATTAGTAAGTTCAAGATCTTTTCTGAAATATGATCCAAGTAACCCCCTTCAATGACTTGTTTCCTTGTTTGACTATTTTTACAATGTATTTCTTTCGTTTGATGTACATGAGAAAACTATATTTAATAAAGGTTTTCTATTGAGAAACTTAATTATATTACCAGATAATGACAGGGCTAATAAAATTATTTAATCCCCGAAGAGGAGAAGCAGTCGATCTAATTTGTAATTCCAATCAACCGACAAAGTCATCGCATCCCCCAACAATTATTTTCATTCACCCTCTTATTCCAGAAATAAGTGCACGCAAGGAATGCGCTCCGAAATACGTGCGAGTGAATGCAAACAGAAATTGTATGCATCGGTAAAGCAAAATATGGGCTCCGAATGGAAGTTAGCGAAGCATTCTTAATATTTCCCCTCACTGTTAGTCTTATAATTGAGAATTCTCGCAAGAAATGGAATTACTTGTTTATTACGTGCGTTCTTAGTCGATAGAACTCGGAGCGATGCAACTGATGGACAGCGAGAAATAAGAAACGACGTACTTTTGCAATTTTCTCCTTTTCTTCGAAAGGAATTTTCTAACCCCAAGTGTTCGCATAGGTCCAGTAAGTACTGGCCGCAATACGTCCCTGTGGACTTAAGTCGCGCGGCTTCTGATACGTAAGTAGCAAACAAAACGGACAAACTCTTCGAGAGTTCGTAACACTGGCTTAATTGACGAACTGTATCTTTACTGTAGCACTACACCGTTTCGCAAAGTGCCAAGCAGTGCACTTATCGCTATGAAAACAATCCCCGTAGTCCGAATTAATCTATATGACGGAGAGTGTTGAAAGTAGTAAATCGACAATGTACAAAAAAAATCAGGTTACTCGAGATTTTTTGTGTTGCGGGTCGACAACTTTTTTCTAAGTGGCACGGAATTAGACGCGTCTCGCCCCCACCACTCGCGGCGGTCCGCCTATCCGTTTGTATGGAGTCAACCCTTGGTCAGTGCGATTCGCGACTTCTATAGAAAAGGTCGATTTTCCGGTGTGGGGGAAAAAACACACGCCGGCTATTTCCGCTGGATAACCAATCGAACCGAAAATAACAGCTGTCAAAAAAGCGCGCGATTTTTTGACAACGGTAAACGTCAAACTTGAAACACGTGGCCTGTGTTGAAACTGTCAATGTTTGATTGTGATTTATTTTGCCGAGTGTATTCAAATAATATTACAAACTGAAAACTCGATTCACCCTGCTTAAATATAGTGATTTTCGATTAGTCAATTGCAGTTTATGATTAAAAAAATATGCCTACAATAATAAATAACTTACTTTAGTGTTGCATACAAGTGTGCTTAACATTCAAACGTGTTTGATTCTATCGATTCTCTCTCAGGTACAAACATTATGGTCTGACAGCTGATTTTGTTGAGGTAGGTTATTGCATTTGTTTATTTTTCAACCAAGAAATGTCTATGAAATGTATTTAATGCTAAATAGTCACTACATGTTGAATATCTGTATATAATATGTTTATGTTTTTATTTTTATTTTTATGTGCATTGTTACTTTATTCCGAGGTTTATATTTAATCGACTAATGTGAATAATACATTGGATAATAGTGTAAATACTTTACATTAAATACAATACGGCGAACGTAGGTAGGTCAACAATTATTTAAAATGTCCATATTTTTACCATACGTTAATTTAATTATCTTAAAAATACCGTAAATTTAAAAGTACAACTATACGAATGACATTCAGATCAATAAAATGAAACAAATGACCGCGGGACAATGAGGGACGGAATATTTTATGGACACGGTCGGTCTATGGTTTATGTAGGTTCATCTAAATTTCTAGATAAAGATGAATCAAGTAACATTACTATTGACTCCCAAACATCGTGGGTTTGATTTACAATTCTACGTCGAATTCTTTTGTTAATCATGACATTAAAATAGTTTTATTGTTTTGACATTTTGTTACATCGGAAATTGATATTTTTATTACTGTCAGCTGGCGCCTTGTGCGTTCCTTTATTTTTGTTGAGGTTTTATTTCCACATTGTCTTGTTTAAGTAGTTATTTAAATATTTTATTTAGACATGACTTGGTAATGACATTACTTTTTGCTTTGCTACGATAATTTTTATTCTGTATAAACATGTTAAACTATGCATTTTTTGTTTTTTTTTCAAAGGTCCTACACGATATCATTGATGAAATTAAAAAATATATTTTATAAAAATAATTTCATTTTATTTAACATACAAACAATCGTTATCCATGTAATAAATGTCGGATTAAAATCTGGATACATTGCAACTTCAATTAACATTCAAATTATTAATTCAATTAAAAAATATATTCTTAGCAATTCAAATATAATAACTTTGTACAAAACCACTTATGTGTTATTGTTTAAAGTCAACCAGATTCTTAACTACTTCTGTTTCAGCATTCTTAGACAGGTTTTTTGTGTCATTGATTATCTGTTAATTTAAGTTTTCATTTTGAATTTTTTGATACCTACCTAAAATCAAGCGTCATAATTGTTGTTGAAAGCTAGCCTTAATTTTCTGAACCAGGATACAGTGTCACATTTTTGGAAAATAATCTTAGAATTAGGCTAAGTTTTCAATTGGATATATATGATATTTAAGAAATGTTGTGTAAACGCGATTTTCTTATTTTTTATGACTTAAGCTTCTCGAATTTGAGATTGCCATGTTTGTATGCAAGATAGATAATCCCAAATATTTATCAAAAACATGGTCCGTTCCATTAAATAACAGTCATTTAAGCGTAAAGTGTTATTTGACTTTTACGAGTATTGAAATTACGACTGTTTTTACCAGTACAATTTTTACAACTATAGTAAAATTGTAAAGTTATTGTCAGTGTATTATATTCACCAGAGTTTTGAAATCACACTTTTTATTTTATAAAAAAAATACTGCTGTATTATAGTTGTATAAGATATGTTTTATTTGCAGGTGTTTAATTATTGGATGTGAAAATCTGAGAAAAAAGGAATATTACACTGCCTTAGGTACTATGGGTTTTAAATGATTTGACTTTTAGTATTTTACTTCATTAAAAATGTTTTTGTTCGGTGTTAGTTAATTTTAACTGTGTCATAGGTAGATATAGGTTTTAAATCATCGCAACTTAAGACAAAATTAATGTGAGAATTAATTTTTATATTATACTTATGAACATCAAGGCAAACAATGAAGATATGTTGTTTGTGTACTCCGGAAACGAATGGAGTTTTAAAAAATAAAAGTCAATTTTTATTTTTATTAATTATTTTATATAATTAATAAAAATATACCTACTCTGTTTTTACTGCTTGCATATTGAAAATATCAACATGTTCCAGAACCGATGGTCCCTTCGTCAGGATACAATATATACTAAAAAATTTAAAATCGAAGTATAGATAGTAAAAATATAAATGTAATACCTACAAGGGAAATGAATAAATTAATTACTTACATGAAAAAAATATAACTATTTGTAAAAAGGAGCTGGTTACTTATTATATTCAATTTACTATTAACACTTTTTCTTATTTCCAAAATTTCTATTTTGTCCAACTGTATTTCTGTATAATTTTTATGAAAAATTAGTTAGTTTATAATTAATAATAGGTACATAAAATGCTAATCCCTTGAAGTTACTGATTCAAATATTAAAAATAATATTATTTATGATTGATCATGATGTTAATGGGAGCCAAATCTCTTAATATAGAAGTGTTGGGACCTTGAATTGTTGGAAAGCTTTTTAGAACACGCCGGATATTTTCATTTCAAAATACCTATGAATTCGATTGGAATTGAAATGTGACTGGAAATTATAGCGTTATTTTCTTTTATGTAGCCAAATATAAAACAAATATTATTACATTTTTTACGCGTTATGTGAATCAATTGCAATAATAAACACTACACATATAAAGACATGTGTGTTTAGTTATGTCGATGGGTATTAATTTACATTGCGTGTGCGTACGGCCCACAGTCGAATTTGGTATTCGAATTAATAACAATAAATGGATTCGAAATAGTTGGTTCAATTGGAATAGCAGATTCGAATGGATCAAGCGGAGAGGGGATTATGCAGAATCATTACCTGAAGCTTTTAGACTAATTCATAATTAAAATAAAACAAAATAAATAAATTTGTTAAATGATTTCATTAATTACCAGTTTTACTTCCCGGCTTAGCGCGCGTTTTGTAATTTTGTGTTTTTTGATTTCGCATTATCTTTGAAAAATGCGGAAATAAAAAAAGCTAAAACAAATCATTTTAAGGAATCAAAATAGGTAAATTATATATTAAAATATTTTTATATGCATAAATATGGAACAAATAATAAAACACTTATTAAATTAAAAAATGTCTTGAATGTAATCAACGAGGATTACTAATATAGAAAGTACTGAATTATAGATTTTATGTATATATTAACTGTAACTCATCAAAAATGACAGTACTTTTATATTCCGGTTCCTAAAGAATAAGTATTTTATAGCCATTACCCATGAAACAGTAATAACGATCATATTTATAAAAATATTTTAACATTTTTTATATTTTCTCTGCCGGCAGTTGATGGTACTATTTTTATATATTTTTTTAGATGTGAGTTACAATTTGTTTGGCCTTGCTTGCTATGAATGGTATGGTACTATTTTAAACCCTGGCGATCGTGCTGGGTGGAAAATGAAATGTTTCGCGTCTTTGCTAAGTCCTACATGTATTGTATTTTTGACCGGTCACGCAGGTTCGGCGGTAGCGACAAGCTTTAAGCAGCCGGATCGGGTTTGCTGGCCCGGGGTTCAAGCCCCGTCTCCGGCCATTTAATTTGTTTTTTTAGCTGTGAATTCGAACGAAATTACGGACGTTACACGAAGTTATGGGGACAGACAGACAGACGGACGGGCAGAAAGAGAAATTATTATATTTAGACCCCTTCCAAAATCAGGTTTCTTTTAAATTTATGGGCTCTATTTCCTATTAAATCTTCAAATCAGTAGGTACATTCTAAATTAATAATCTTCGATGACTGCGTCAATTTTTTTTGGATATTTCTGCCTTTACATTTAAACCCCACATATCTATATAATAATGGAAATGAAATTGCGAGCTGAAAATATTGCGTTGACCTAGAAATTTCAGATGTATTTCAATGTCACGACGCCAGAGGTATTTTTATAATACTATTTTTTTTTAATCTACTCCACAAAATTTTGTTATGAAGACCCGATTCCAAATTTAGGTAGGCATAAAAAGTTTATTTAACTCGGCCGTACCGTGATCATTTTGGAACTCAAGAGATAATCTTTCCAGCACAGGGCCGGCCACACAATGCTCCCGGTCGCCATATTTCGCCCGATGCACGTGGGTTATTTCAATTACAGAGTCGGGTCAACTGTACATTTTTGACTCTTATCTACGGACCAGAAAGCGTGGAAAGAAGGAATTTTACCTTTACCCAAATATCATTCAAAAATAATCTTTGTGCGAGTTTGAATTAATTTTTTTTGGCGTCAGGCCAGAGACGCTCTTCTGAGTTACAAGATCATTAATAATTGTTTTAATTGGCAATGTGTCACTGTTTCGCTTTGGACACCCGCGGAAACATTTAAAATTCTTCTATTTTTGGAGGCCAAAGCAGCCAACGGACGCGATTTCTGCGAACGTGACCAGCGCGAAAATGTATTCAATTATCGAATCAATGCCATGTAGGATTTTACAAAAATCTTATTTTGTTCTTAAATTCGAGTAAATATTATTATTAATATTATTAATATTTAAAGAATTAAATTAGTGGTTAGACATAATAACAGAATGTTAGTAACTTAGTAAAAACCACTACCAGATTTACGGTCTACCGGTTTCGAGACGTACCTGTCTCTTCGTCAGGACCAACACTACACTACTACATTCACAACACTATACACCCCAACCATAGTATTGTAAAACTATCACCACTATTGTTCACATGCGTGTTGGTCTTGTCAGAGAAATTGAACTACTGAACAACTCAGGGATCTAACGAGAGAGAATGAATGAATAAATTAATGTTAGATCCATGAGTTGTTGAGTAGTTAGTTCAATTTTTCTGACAAGACTAACGCAAGACGCATGTGAACAATAGTGGTGATAGTTTTACAATACTATGGTTGGGGTGTATAGTGTTGTGAATGTAGTAGTGTAGTGTTGGTCCTGACGAAGAGACGGGTACGTCTCTAAACCGGTAGACCGTAAATCTGGTAGTGGTTTTTACTAAGTTTACTAACATTCTGTTATCGAGTAAATATATGTTGACCATTTTTAGTTACAAAAATATACGTACACTCTTGTGTACGCATATTTTTGACAACAACATACAATTTTGTACACTGACAACAAAATTCGACGGAAAATGTCGGATTTTGCAGTACTACACAAGATACTCAGTGGAGCTATTTATAAGTCAGCATCCTAACAATGCTGGTTGTTTTTCTCCCATCACAAGAATGTATCGTACATATAATATATATCATGTCAACCCCGTACATTGACATTTAAAATGTCGTTCCTACCCAACATCCATTTTTTTTTTAATATTCCAAGGTTTTCACGGCCATTCAGAATTTTCTGCCGCGTATATATGACCTCTCTGGTCGACGTTTTGGATTCCATTGCAGGGACCATAATCATCGGTGATGTGTTGTCATCACAACACAATACTTCACCCCTGATGATGGACCCAGCAATGATCCGAAACGTCAACAAGAGGTCAAATATAAACGGCAGAATATCCCAGAAAACTACACGCAGAAGATCCATTTTCTTGTCAATAATCTGAACCCCTAGAACTAAAAATATCACCATCAATGATGATTTTTCATCATGTGATTTTCATTTATGATTTTTATCATCATCATCATCAGTCTTGGCACTACAACCCTTGGTGGGTCTTGGCCTCCTCAATAATCTTCCTCCACTCATCTCGATTTATGAATTTATCATCAATCCATATTAATTTATGATAATTCTTTTATGCTCACTCTTCCCTAAAATTGTGATGTTTATGGTGGTTTGTCTTAATAATTGTTACCAATTTTATTTCGTTCGCTTGTTCGCCGCTTGCCACATGCCTAATCGTGCTAATCGCCTAAACGCTCTGCATATCATGTGCCTATTTAGTATGTGATCGCATTGCATTATTGTATACAATTGTAATGTGTGTAATTTTCATGTATTTCTATACTTTTTCTATAATAGAATTCACAGCTCACTAGTTCACACTTTATTTTTCAATGCATACATATAAGAATACTGATATTTGAAACATTATGTGTTAAACTTGCCCTTTTTTGTTTTGTAAAATATTATTGACAATTTTCTTTTCTTATCAATTATACGTATTTTATTAAGCGTATGTGGATGCGAATATAGATATTTCATTGAGTAATATAAATAAATGCTAGATCGTTGTTAGAAAATAAATTAATATATTATTAAAACCAAATGAATTAATCAATTAGAAAGACATACGGAAAAATCTAATTCACGAAAAATATTAGATTACTACTGGGGTTCGACCCAGGTCACCTCCTTTCCGGGGCCGGTGCTCTTACCACAAAGCTATAGCAACCCCTTTATGTTTCCGTGAATATATCGACCTTATATGTAGTTCTTATTTTTATTAATTGATTACTGGCTAATATTTTTTCGTGAATTAGATTTTTCTGTATGTCTTTCTGATTGATTAATTAATTTGGTTTTAAAAATTTCACAGAACTTTGTTCTGAAAAATTACAACTTCACAAATATGAATGTGTTCTTGAATATATATAATATATTATTATTCAAGTATTTGGTGTATAGAATTGCATGAGTTATTTCGAGAGTGAAATAATTTTTTACTGTTAAAGGTTTGAGTAAAAATTAAACTTACATAAGTATTCTTCAATGTACCGCGAAATGTTTTAATTTGAATAGTGTTCGGATCCACAGATCTAGTGATTAGAATAGGCGGTTTATGATTACTAAACAAAGTCTCGGAATCGAACACCACGCTTTGGTATCACGAGGCGATCCCTCAGCACCGGTCCCGTCGTGGTCGTCATTTCGGTGACGTATTTGATTAATTCGAGTGCGCGACCCGCTTAGCAATATGTGTCCGGTAATTTCTCATTTGTGGCGTCGGTGGTAATTTGGCGGCGACATTGGTAATCCCCGGGGTGGGGGGCCGCGGTGCCGGGAGAGGGCGGAGGGGGGCGGAGGGTGCAGCCCCCGAGCTACCACGTTCTTGTCGCAGTCTTACATTCAACCAAATCGGGGTAAAAGATTAAAACAGCACAAAGCAAACCTTATGGATTTTTGTATTTGTAACTACCGCGAAATGAAGGCATCCCTGTAAAAAGGGTCAATCTTGTCACAAAGTGATTAAATTGTTTTAAGATTGTCTACGTAACAGTATACACCATGTGCGATATTTTATTTTTCACGATTACAAACCAATATTGACGAAATTTGACCTCAAAGATTGGTTATCGTTGAAAAAGTGTCTATATTTATCTATATTCATCTAGTCGTAATAAATATGATATAACGGATACCGATATTTTGACGATGTCACTGGGATTACTTAAAAATATGAATAAACAAAGAAAGCGTAAAATCAATGTCCTTAATTGGCAAGTAAATATTAGAAAATTAATAATTATTTCTCTCTATTGTTTTTTTTGCAATCTTACGGCGATATGAATATATTATTTGATCCTTATATCACATTCATCTAGTCTCCCAAATGTGAAATTTGAAATATAAAAAAAAAATCGAAAGGACTTGTCACATAAACATTACAATATTCGTACATAAAAAGAACTGCAAGAAATAGGAACAGTGAGCAACTTACTATGTAAAAATTATTAGGTATATCTAACCAGTTTTCAATGTTCCCTCTTATTTTTTGATCACCGTATGCGCAAAAATAATATTTTATGAAGCGTTAAGATCTAGCTTGTTGGAGTAGTAGTCATGACGCTCGCCTAGTGATCTGGTGGTGGGTGGTTCGAGATCCATTTCAGGACACCAGCTAGTTAGTCCTATTTTCATAGCACATACTTTTAGCTTAGTATAAAAATAGTAAGAATATTGATGCGACACGTATTCCGTGTTCGCATCTATATTAAGAAAACAATCTATATATTGTGCTCATAAAAATAAGTAAATAGATAGGTATATTATATTTGTTCATGTTATCAAATTAATCAGACTATTATGTAAGTCAGTCAGTATTTTTGTTAGTGGTTTTAGGCGCTAAATTTGTGTGGGCGCTATATTTTGTTGTGCGTGCTTTATTGTATTATACTGAGTTTTTTCTTTAGCAACAAGCCTAGTAGTCAAGGGCCAAGTCTCATCTCACCCTAATTCTCACTAACCAAATATGTATGTACAATTTTTAATATCAAAAGCGTCTAATTTTTGAGCTGCTAAAATATCTAGATCTTCTAAAATAAATCCTCTGTGATCTAAAATACAATTAGAATAGTTTGAATCACAAAGATTACATAAGATGTACGTTTCATTGAAGATTTTCTAATTATATAATTTCTATTAATTAATATCGAAGTGTTGAATTTCTATAAATAGTGAATGAGTAAAATATATCTTTATTTCTAGTTTACATGTAGGTACGATATATTGTTATTATTTTTAATTAGATTTTTTAACTCAATTGTGTTTTACTATTGTTAGGTATACTATTTGATGCCAGTAAGCTTTAGATTCGTCAAAATAATAAGGAAACTTAGACAAATAATAGAAACCAGACGAATAAAATATAAAATAAGTTTTTATATTATATTTGTTACCAATTATGAGCTTAATGTACATATGATTAAGAAATTATTGTAACAATGGTTAGAACTTATCATAGAAAAGAAATTATAATTAGAAATCTTGCAAGATGATCACGTTAATTAGACATAGATAAAAGTCTTGTTAAAAGCTTTAATGTGTAAAAGTAAATTAGTTCTACACCAGGAGAGACGAATGTGGCGTTCTATCTTATCTTCCATTCTTTACCAAGAAATGACAATTAAGATACACAAAACAGACAATAAGATACAATAGAAAAACAAAAGCAGAGTACAGGATTATATAGTGTACCTTATTATATATGTTCTCTATATTTTTTCAGATTTAAGAACATTTAATATTTTGAATCATTTTCGTGCTATTAAAATTATATCAAGACGAAGCTGAAACACTTTCTTTTTATTATTTCTTTAGACTTCATAATAATAAAAAAAATCAGGTTTAGTCAGTTAGTTATCAGTTATCAAGTCTTGCATAACATATATTTGATGCTATTTTTTTAGTTTATTTTTACTTTTGTAAACTTTTTTTTATTAACGATAAATAAATTAATAAATTAGCAATTGATAATCCTGAAATCATCAAAATGCGTTTATTGCACTTGCCAACACAGAAATAATTGTATTTTTAAATTTTCTTATTTAGTTCACAAAAAACTAGAGAATATCAATTTTCCCAGCAACAATTAGAAACGCATTTTCCCAAAAAAGCAGCAAATAATATTAATAAATTTCCATTCCAAGTAAATGCTAAGACTTCATCACATCAGTATGGAAATCCACATCAGAGCGAGAAAAGAAAAAACAAATAAATATACGGGCGGGAACATGATCACCCCTAATGGTATTTTAATGCCGGCATTTCCCCTGATAGATTCAGGCGGCCCAGATAAGGTATTCCGCCAGCCGAGCGGCGCGAGCCGAGGCGGGACATTTCACCGCAATCATCGACATCTGATGAATTTTGAATTTACATGTCACTTGACTTTTTTACAAATAAATGCGATTTTAAACGCGATTATTTGAAATCCGATTGATAAAAAAATTCCTACGGATACACGTTTTCAAGATTCACACAAATTCTGCTACGAATATGTAGGTAGGTACTTCTTTCACGGTACACACGAATGTGTTAGTATGTATTTATTATATTCTAGCTATAACCCGTCAAAATGACGTAGTTTTAATATGCTAAATTTGGGTAAGATCTATCAAACGGTATGAATTTGTATAGAAAATGTATTGTGGAAATAGAGTGGAGTAAAGGGGGAGGGAAAATTTCGTCTTTGTTATTCACCGGGTCTTAAAGAATGAGTATATACCTATTTAGAAAAAAAATCAAAGAAAAAACTTTAAAAAATAAGTTTTTACGTTACAGGAAGTTACAGACAGGCATATAACGAAATTTTTATTATTGGGATAACTAAATTAAGCCATAGGGTCGTCATTATGATATTATCCTCGAGATGCTGAAAAAGCATAATGAATGATAAAAAGGCAAACATGTACATATTAATATTTTTGTATGTTAATTAATTAACAAAATTGGTTTTAAAATCACCAGTTGGTCCTATTTTCATAGCACAAGCGTTAAGCTTAGTTTGAAAATCCTCTCTACGTAGTTTAAAACAAAACGTATTTCTTAAAATACCTAGACATTGATTTTTTATTTCCACCCAAACCATGTCTCTGCAAGGAAAAACTGATAATAAAGCGTATCGAAATACAAAGATATTATACTTTTTAAGAGTATTTGGTTTGACATTTTCAAAAATATTTCAAAATTGAGAAGCGCGTCGTAATTTTTACTCCCTTTATCTTAACTCGTGGCGTTTGCTCGCTGCTTGCCGGCTTGCCGTCGAAAAAACTTTGGATCGATTTTTAACCCTTTTCACGCGATCCAATCGAGCTGAAACTTGGCAAGTAGACTCGTGGCAACGATCAAAAAGGTCTATCAAATTTTATATATAGTATAATTTCGGATTTTTAGAAATTGTATTGGTTTTTTTCAAATTGGAATCATTAGAAAAGATTGATTACTAGCAAAGGCGGAATATTTTCTAAATTTGAATTACTCAGTTTTGTTTTTAGAATTTAATCTTCAAAGCATGAAGTGTCTTATCAAAGCTCAAAACATCTGATATTTTAGAAATATATTAAATAATTGTAAGTTTAGTTTTATGTTATATGTTTTAATTCATCTTTAATTGTTGTTATATTTTACAAAGAAAGGGAGTATAATAAAAACTTGGTTTTTATGGGTTACTTTTTTGAAATCATATTTCATTGTGTTTTTTTAATTTACATCACTTTACTTACTCCTGTGTTCTTCTTCTGTATGTTATTTTACTATAGCCATAATCTCAATTAAAACTATAACCACGACGTTATATATAAATCGCCATCACAACCCTGTATATTCTGCGTTAATTCGGGAAGAAAACACTTAAATTTCCTCCGCACTTGTGGGGGTCTTGCATCTTGTATGCAACCTTAATTCCTATCGGGTAACAGTCTCACCACCTCGCAACAGACACCTCCCCCCCCCACCCGGCGCGGCACTTGGCGGCGGACCGCAGCCTCTCACCTCGCCCCGCCCCGCCACCCCCAGACATTTTCTTAATTTCTTCTCCCCCTTCCTCCTCCCTCCGCCCGCCGCCCGCTCATCTCGCGGCCGGCTTACAACGTTAATGCTTACGCGAAAGGATCCGGCGTCGAAGAAGTGCCTTCTTTATTTTAGAGTTTGCTAAGAGACACTGCCGATGAGGTTCTTTAATAATTCTTATTATGTATTATTTCGATTAGGTCAGATTTATGACAATTTAATGGACTTAATTAATTATATTTTTCAAATAATCGATTTAAAATTATCGATACTCTAGATTCTGTAGAGTAATATAAATTAATATTATCACGGGTGGCGACAGAGGGAGACAAATGAAAGTACTGGAAATTAATTGGTAATGTATTAATTAGTAGTTAATTATTTTATTAAATTGGCAAAGTCACTAAACATGAATTAAATACTATTCTCGATTTCATACTATTTCGCAATTTATCACTCGTCTATGAACACTTTCTTAAGGCCGGGTAACACTCATTTTCATCATCTTGCTAGAACATTCATTTTGGATATCACATGTAAGTACCTAGTCACTTATTTAAATCACCACTTCGCTCGTTAATTGTTTCGCTTAATATTTGACGCTCCAACTATCTCACGACCGGCCCACCCTGGCCTTCATACCGCAGCTGATATCGCACCGATGGAAATGACAAAACAATGACTCAGACCCGAATTTAGAGTCAATACTTAGATGATTAAAAGGTTAAGGTACGCCTTAAAAGGGTTATTTTGTACTGAAAATTACACTTTTAAGGCGCATCTTAACCTTTAAATCATCTAAGTATTGATTCTGAATTCGGGCTTTAATCTACGCAGCTGCCGGTCCCGCTTTATGTAGCAATACGTAGGTCTGTCGAACTCTCAAGAAGACTTTTTTACTTTCTAGTGTTTACGATCTTATTATTGTCATCTACATATTACGAGGGATTCTATATGTAATCTCTTTTACTATCTCGTTACAATATTAATATATAATATTATATGTACGTAGTAATATTAATTATGTAATATAATAATATAAATAAGTAATAATATGTAGTAATATTAATTAATTATGACTACTATTATTTATTATCTTCTTAAAAAAGTCATAAGTCCAAAATGATCATATACAGAGTGTTACAGAGCTAGTTCACAATACTTTACTGGTAGATTCTTGCCTAAATTATGAGTCGAAAATCTTCAAGCAACGATGTCCTAATATCAATAGTAATGAAGAAAAGCGACCTCAAAGTTTTAATATTTTCCATTATTTTATTAAGATTCACTTGTTTATCAGTAAAAGATCTTGTAATCAACATTTGACCCACTTCCTGACCAAAAATCGCTCTGAAATTTTGCATCAAATTCTTGATAATACAATAATCATTAATTAGTTTTACAAAATCAGTTTAATCATCAGTATCTAGCTTGTTGATTTAGTGTTTATCTGGCGGTCGGTGGGTCGAGCCCCATCCCAAGAAGCAAGCGCGTGCAGTGAGAACAAGGAGCATAACTTTTATTTAAACATATATTTGGAAAAAAATATCGAAATTTAATATTAATCTGGCAGAATATTATAAAATATTGAATTCTGAATAAAATGTTATTATTGTGATAGGAATATTACGATATGTGTATCTTATTTCGATTTTTTTTCAAAATATATGCTTTGGAAAAGTAAATTAAAATTAAATTAAATAATTCGAATCGCTGACGCGTTATTTTATCGGACATTATACGTGTGGTGAAATTGTTGGTTTGTACTACCTATTTTAAAAGACTTTTTAATATCGTGAGAAATTTATGAAGTAAGTTTTAATGTACGATCGGTACGATTATTTTATTAACTTCAACAGAAACGGCTAAGTGGAGGCGGAATATTCAAATATCTCTCAAAAATTGGAACAAGAATTTCAATTTTTTTTTATATTATTTAGGTTTTTATTATATATTATATTTTTAAATTTAGGTTTCCTACATAAAAAAAAGCTTTACTTTCCTAGGCTTCTGAGCAAACAAAATTAAACAATAAAATATTAAATCAATCGTTCAAGCAAAGCAGACATCAAATATCTTACATACTGCTGATGTGCACTAATATAATATTAATAAATTACAATATTATTTCCAAAATAACTATGTCCTCGTGCAAATTTTGTAACCGTCATACTTGTTATATTCTAAAGGAGGACTACTTACATTCATTTTAGTTGCTTACATTTAACCATAGTCTTTACCAAAATGCATACAGTGATGATCTGGAGTTGATGGAGTCTAATACGCGGACTACTGAGCCATTAGTCGTTTTCAAGTGTTCTATTACCATTGATTCTGAAGTTAGCTAATATTTAAATATTTAATATTTTAAAAAAAATTATTTAAAAATTTTCAGGCATAAATGTTGTCACTATTGAAATTCGCAGCTTCGGTATTCCTTTCTGTTGCTGCGACATCCAAGCGCCACCTATCGATCCGCAGATGTATTACAAACTTTAAATTAAGAGCCGGTATCCAGCGCGCCTGCCTCGGCGGTAATTTCTAATTCCGAATGCACTTTTCCGCGCAAACCTCGCGCCATTTCCGCACTCCCCTCCCGGTCCCCTTCCCCTTGCCCCTGCAGAGACCGAAGACATCTCGTCTAATGTAGATATGCTCCTTCAAGACTCGCATCACATACCCCGGTGCACGCCGCACCGGACCAGATCTCTAATCGTTAAACCGGGCAAATTTAAACCTCTCTGTAAAAATGTTCAAACTATCTAAAGCCTGTCAAGTGTCTATCTTCTGTCGAGTTCGAGTCTAATATTGGCCGTGTTTGAAATGAAAATACTCGCTTTTGACGTGTTGCACATTGCCACTAATGAAACCCACATTTTTTCATGACGTGGATACACCGTCGATATGATACACGGAGGGGAAAGCGATCGAGCTATCCTTTATTTTCCCGTAAATTTATAATTTAAAATAAGTTTTTTTACTATGTGTCGCTTTACTTCGCGAAGAAAGTGTAGTCTAGATGGAACCATATGTATTTTTTCTTGGCCATAGGTGTCTCGCATATTTCTGTCCTTGTCTGACTCATTAGAAAATCGATGCTAACTAACCGCTGGGAAAGAGGTAAGCAGTGGTGAAGAGAATTTTAACTAACTCTGCGTCAGTTTGACATTACTAAAAATAGATTAATTAAATGTATTAATGTAAGTAATGTGCAATTATTTTTATACTTATTTTGAATTAAACTATGTAAATCTATGAATGAAGGTAGGTGAAAATGAGATAACTTCTTAGTCTCCAGAAGATAATCGAAAGTGAACCCGAGAACGAACTAAACCATCACTAGGTAGAATGCTAGTTGTATTTAAGAACAAATCATTAAAAATAATTTAAAATTCATTCACAATTATGGAATAAATTCTTGTTAAAAATTTACATCATCGATAGATTTTATAAGTGTGTTTTTATAAATAACGGAAAATTGAAATTTCGTAATCTGGAGTATCGAAAACATTAAGTATCAATGTTAGTGCATATAACCAATTAACGATTCTATGTAATAATTTTCTATATCTTGACACTTTTGCAATTTCTTGTTTTAAAATTATTTGGATAAGATTAGTAACACCAGAGAGTGTGCCAAGTATACGTGTGCTAAAGCAAACCTCTTCGTATTTTTATTGTCATAATAAATAAATAAATATTTTCACGATTTCTGTTGCATTTATGAATAATATATATTCGCAATTTTCTGGAGGTTTTTTTACATTATTCTTGATTCTTGATGACGATTGATTTTTTAAAAACTGGTCACTTGGACTTGCTGCCACCTGCACCTGGGATAGGTGCCTATCACTATCACAGGGATAGAAACAAATCAACCAGCTGTGCGTGATTTACGTAAAAACTATTTTTATACGTTTCGTACGTGTTATACGTATAGTAGTAGGTACATATTTTCGTCTAAAGTATGTGCGAACTATATTTAATAAAAAAATATAGAGTAGATTTTATTTTAATTACAGTTAAAATCCTACGTATCATTTTCAAGAATACAAGGTGGAGATGATTTGTGATAATAAAAGAATCATTCTTCTTAATAACATTCAGTTGTCATAAACTGATATGTCGCGGGTTAATCATTATACGCTCAGGCAATACCAGGCGGGAATATTGGGAACGAGCGTATAATGTTTCACAGCCCGATATTGTCTGTCTGTCCCACAAGTTCCTGTAACATCCGTAACTCTTCTGTTTTCAAAATTAGTATAGTAGCTAATCTAGCTCATTAAAAAATAAAAATAAAATGTAAACAATATTCCGTTTTCATAATTAGTATGATAGCTGATCTTATTATTATTAAGAATAAAATAAAAACATTATTCCGTTGTCAAAATGAGTGTTACTTCAAAAAAGTTTATATTTTAGGTTGATTTGCCAACAGCCTTTTTCGTTTTGTCTAATTAATATATTAATAATTAATCACTCAATATAAAATTAAAATAAAAAATTAAAAGTTCGTCATTATTATTAGTCAAAAATAACTACATATGTTTACGTCGAAAAATGAATATTGAAATGATAATGAGTACTCTAAATATCTCACAATTTCTACGCGAATTAAAACAAAAAAAATCTAAATAATTAGAAATAATAAAAACAAATTGTGGTTAGTGAACGAATATGTTTCATTGTTCGCTACTTTTGTGAATTATTAGCCGTTTAACTATTTTTTTCTACAATTATCAAGAAATTATTTTTTAAATTATAATTATTAGTTTTAACTGGAGTTAATTTTTTCTTCTTGGCAATATTAACTTTAAGGATAAAATAATATTGTCATCCGTCAAAATGCTGTAATCACGCGTCAAATATTTTATATTTTTTAACATAAAACTATTAAAAACTTGAGAAGGGTTCACGGAAGGTAAAGTAGGTAATAATTTAAAGTTTTCGAGAAAATTAAAATTTGAATTTCACAGACTTTCATATGTTGGTACTTTTTGGTTTTTTTGATTATTATTTTCTTAGGCTTAAAATATAGAAAAATGATTATATTTATTGAAATGTCCATTTAACGAATATGTTTTAACCAATATGTTACCAGTACAAAAATATATTAGTTTTTAAAATAAAAGAATTCCTGGACTGGAACACTTTTAGCCCTGTTCGCGATTTTTCAAATTGTTTTACGTTTTACTTTTGACTATGACTTGTTTGACTTTGTAGGAAAAATAATATATAATAAAACTGCATCAAAATCTTGTCACTTCTTTTCTGTTGACACTTCATATACAAATATATTTTGTCCCCTTTTAAAAAACTGTGCCATTGTTATTCATGTTTTATTGTTAATTCAAAATGTTGATGAAAACGAAAAAATCAAAATTCAAAGAATAGACCAAAAAAGGGTCTTCGTTGCGGTTTAAAACGTGAACGCCCTCTGAAAAATCCCGGTTTTTCCGCTAAAATTTTTAATGTAATTACTTTTTCCAGGCTCCGCCCACGAGCCTTCCTTGTCCAACAATAAAACTCTGAGCTTCCACGTTCATTAATTAAGCTCGGCCATTTCCCTCTCGCTTGCACCTCGGTCCTCGATATCTAAATGAGTGCCTCCGTCTCTTTCTCTTGAGCTTTGCGCAAAAATTAAGCGCGCTTATACATACTGGATATTATTATCAGTATGGGAATTTTCCACTATGGTACAAGCTTGCAAGTGCAACTTTATTTTTATATGAAATTATGCCGTAATGCATTTTTATCCAAGAGCGCCTTTTCAATGACGTTGGGAACGTTTATTACTAGGTTAAAACGTTTAGATTTTTTCCTTCCTTCCTTGAAAGTTTTAGTGCATAATTGTAAAAGTAATATCCATTTGTATTAATATTTCGTATACGAGTACTTGTGTACGTTGGGTGGGTATTATTAACTTCTATTATCAAATTACGCTGGCAACATTTGCCGCATTAATATGGTGCTTTGGTCGCTTTTCTGGCTCCACTGAATTTCATTATGAATTTTATGAAAGGTCTTGGGAAAGGCGTCATTGTTTTAAATGTTAAAAAACATTACATTTTGATTGAAAAACCTAATCAAATTTTTATTTGAAATAAATGTATTTAATCATGTATGATTACATTGTTCTCGAAAAATAATTCAAAAAGCTAATAAACAATTCCAAAAATATTTAATCATTCCATTTTATCTTAGCAGGTATGAAATATTACAAGAATTATTTTACTATAAAAATATTAGTAAGTAAGTTAGGAAACATTTTAAAAATTATTCCATATCAAGGCAGGACCTACTTTTGTGCACCGTTTTGACATAAATTATTTATTTATTTTTATTATTTGATAAGTTTCTTTTTTATTTAAATTGCTAAAATGCCGACCTCCGAAATTGGTCAATACTTCAACCGCTGTACAAAGAAAGATACTTAGTCTTAGAGGCTTTTAATAAAAAAACTAAAAAGTACTTTTATTTTGGTAACATTTAATTATTTCTATTCAATTCTGTTATGATCCTTATACAAAAATATTTTGATAAAATGAGTTTGTTTATTTCTTCCAATGTAAGTTAAGATGTGTGTTTGAATATATTTTTCCATATATGCAAGCGGATAAAATAATATAACTGTTTAAATAGATTTAAAAATTAACTATTATTCTTAGTTTATAATTCTAAACAATAGTAGAAATACATGTATGCTATAGCATTATAGATATCTCATAGAGACGAAATTATATTTTTTATGGGAAAGTGTGTATGGAAATCTTTAGGTGTTCATACGGCTTACGACCTATCGTACAGCTGGCTTAAGTGATCACTTTACACAATGTAACGTTCACATTCCACCCATGATAGAATACCACATCTGTCAAATTTTTGGAAGTTGTATATATATGTAAATTTTACAATCCGTTTCATATGTATGTATGCTGTTCGACGGATTGATATGTATTGATTGACATGCTCGATAAATTGACATGTATATTGTTCGAGTGTAAGTTTTTAATAATCACCAGTGTTCTATTCACTGTGTTATTTCCTTTATGATTATTATATCTCCATTCATACATTGACATGTAATTCTAAAACATCAAAAATAATATTTCAACATCATACTGTTCCAAGGATATATATTGTCTTATTATCCATTAAATGCAATTGTCTCTCACCAAACTGTTTGTAAAAATTGAAATATTACATAGTGGGATATAAAAGCAAAGGCAGCAAAAAAAAATTAAATGCAGTCGTCGAGGATTACTTATTTAGAATGTACTGAATTCAAGGTTTTATGGGGAATATAACTTATAAAGTTATAGAAAATATGATTTTGGAAGGGATAGATACTTAAAATCTAGAATTCAGTCCATTTTAAATTAGTGTTCTTCAGTGACTGCATTTCTTTGGATATTGTTGTCTTTACTTTTATACCACAAATATAATGTATTTGTTACTAACTATCTATAACTATTATCAAAAGCACAACCGGTCACGGACTTGAAAATTAATTTTTAAGTTTCTGGGACGCCAACTTGGTTATAATAATGTTACTAGTACAGTTTTTATTGGCAAGTATTTAAGTCTAAATTGTACAGCTTCAATTGGAAAATAAACGAACGTGAATGAGTGTACCGTTTTAATATACTATACTAATGTATTTATTTATTAGGTAAACATGTGACAAAAATTACTTAACTCGTGCCGCTACTATGTGCCAGCTCCTAAATTATTCGAGAGATTGAACTGTAGGGGTTGAGATTTAAAACAATATTGCGCAATAAATGTTGGATGAATTATCACGGGTGGTATCGGAAGAGCGATGACTGTTTTAGGTATAATAGTATTTGGGAATTGGGAGATTCTGACATATTTTGTAGTGAGCAATGTGTGAATTTATTTATTTGATATTTATGACAAGCTAAATCTCAAAGATTGTTGGCCCGGGAAAAGACGATAAAACGCCTTAAATCTGAAAGGAAAGATACACATTTTGTTCTTCGAATATTAAGCAGTCAGTCACGCGGCGAGATGTATATTATTTTGACACACGTCACATCAGAAAGCCGCCTTGTTCTATGTATTTAACCAAATCACCTCGCGAATTTACCTTTTATCGGCGCGCACTTAAAGCGCGCCCCATCCCTTACGAGCGGAGAATCCTTCGTAGGTAACTGTCGGAATCGGAATTACCGAGACATTACATCCCGTATCTCCGCGCATCCCTCTCTCTCTATTGTATTTACCTTCGGACGACATTTCAAATTTATTTCCGTCCCTCTCGAGTGTAATTGTAATTTGCATACGCCGTTAGTTCGTCCCTTTCTTGCGGGCCCGCTCTCCGGTCCCGCCGACGCTTTTAAATTGTAATTTCGAAGCCGGAGAAAAAAGCCTCCGAAGCTTCTCCCGTTTGTTTGAGATTGTCGCGCTGTAAGCTGGCGGGCCGAGTGCGGGCGGCGGGCGTCGCGGCGTCCCGCTCGCTCGGGCGCCCCGGCGGCCGCTCCTCCATCCCGCTCCCCCGTCCTGCCGCGCCTGTGTGGGTGCGGGTGGGCCGGTATGCAAATGCGCGGATATCTGACGTTAAGGAACATTTTCATATAGCGCTGGCGTGAATTCTGTGTGTGTAGCGCTGTAGGTGCGCGCCCCGCGCGGGGTGGTTTCCCAGGCGAGCGGCTAGAAGAGGGACGATCGCCTCCCGAAACGGTCGTTTATTGCGATATTTTAACGAGCTTTCGATCATTTTTTTTGTTTCATATTCAACTTCTTTTTTACTTCGGGCGGGACGATTAATCCGCCGCCGATAATTCAAATTCTAACTCAGTCTATCAATTACACCAAATACATATTTCATTTTTTTATTTATAATTTTATCGTATTATTTATTTATTATTAATTATAAATTTTATTTTAATGTTTTCGTAAATTAATTAATTTTGTAATAATTTATTCTAAAAAAAGCATCGCGCTTTTCTTAATTTTATGTGCATTTTTAATTTGCTAAAGTTTTGGTGATATTCGGGTGTGATTTAAATACTATAAAAGTGGATTAAAACCTGTGCTTCCCGACAAGAAATCATTAAGATTTCCGTAACTTATCTAAACAATCCCATAAAAGTCATCGGTAATAGTAAATTTAATTCTAAATCGTATATGGCTGAGACGGCGTGTGACGTCATAATATCCCATGAAAATAACTTGTTTTTGAATAACCGTCAAATAAAGATGGTCTCGTTAAGAACCGGACTAGTGAGGTCCGCTCGCCGCGTGTGGTCCATATTCGACATCTGTTTTGTGTTTTGACACATCGTGCCACTGATTACGGGCCTGTTGGACCCTGGAAGCCAATAAAATTTGATATATATTTATGTTGTCCACGAATTGTTTTTTCAGTATTAAAAAGCCAAAGTTGTAAACTATCTAAATTAATTTACGTTGTACTTCATGCAGTTAACAACGCCATTTTAGAACAGGACGTAATAAACATTATATTCAATTCGCGATAAAAAAGAAACATTTTTCCAATATTCAGTGAAACATATTTTAGTATTTTTTAAGAAATTTAGAAAGTATTGTAATAAAGACTTCTGCTTACGCTACAAACTGCTTTTTAATATTATCCAAAAATAATATTTTTAAAAAGTAATCTCGTAGTAAAATGCACATAAACAATAATTTTACCGCTAAATACAATAATGACTCTTAATCCGACGATTCTCCAGAGAACAAGTCATATTTTACACCTCCATTTCCGTCGGCAATATAATAATATTTTAATATGAATACCGACAAGTCTCGGCCCCCACGCCTCCGTGGGGGGTCACCCACGTAATAATTTAAGGGCCCTTAAATCGTAAAATACTGCCCCCCTTCTGTACGCCACTGATACTCGGTAAGTGTCAGATTTTCTGATTGGACATATGTAATGAAGAATTTAAAGAAAATTTAGTTATCATTCAAATCAAATCATATTTTGTCAATGTCAAACACTGTTTTTATTTTGATTAATCACGCGGAACCTAATAAAAATTATATTAGAATTTTTTCATTTAGATTTTTTAATCCGAAAAATTAACCCAACTTATGTTTATACTTTAAAAAATAATACGTTTAAATCTTATCCTAATGATAATAATTTAATATTCATCTAAAAGAAATATACACGCTATATCTGTAGTAATTTAGTCTAGACTTGAACACTTAATAGGCCGGTCAAATAAAATGTTGAGGCCAATGTCCGAAATTTGCGGTAAGGTTTTACGTCCTCAAAAGGTGTAAAGTTTATACACTCTCGACCATAAACGGCTTAGGAATGCCTCGTTTTTTCTCTCGCCGGCACTTTTATTTTTTGTTTCTGGTAACAATATTTTCAATGACTTTTACAGCAACAGTTAGGTCAGCGAATGCTATTTAATATCGATTTTATCTTCCCGTTTACGGGCGCGTGTAGAGAGAGGCTCTATTTTATTTAGGATATTCATGCGAGAGTGGTATGAATATTTGAAGGGGATAGTGAAACGTGATGCCAGTTCATTCAAAGTGTGCATGTAAACATTTCATCTTGCTGCTTTTAAAAAGATAACGCGTGGCTTTCTAAGCGAGATTCGGTCGAACAGAGTAATATTTTTTAACAAATAAATGTGTTTTACAAAGTAATTATACCCATTGAGGAATGGGCATCGAAAAATTGTCTTTCTTTGATTTGATCGAATAATTCATCAATCATCATCAGTAAAGCAGTGAAAAAACTTACTATATATAATATAATTTGTGGTTGTGGGTAGTAATCTTGGTACGATTGTCCAGCAAAAGCTAGTCGGGGAATCGCGCTGCAAGGCCTGGAGAGGAGTCCATCGCGAGTCTCGTAAAAAATAGTAAAACCGGCCATATCTTAATACGTTGATAAGCTTGTAAAAATCACGGGCCAGAAGTACGGGCCTCGATCTTTTACCGCGTCCACCCGGTTATAAAAACAAATTTTACGACTTTCGGCCCGCCTCTAGGTCTCCCCGCAACCCCTTTCGCCCCGCCGTCGGGTGGACCCGCGGCCAGTCGGACGTTTTCGGCATTTAAGAAAATAAATTTGAATATATTCAATAAAATATTTAATCTGCGCCCTGGGCGTTATGGTGTTTTTATGTGTAAAGGGTGTGCCGAGAAGTTCGGTCGGATTTAATTGCTGGTTTGAGTGACGTTTATGAGCTGGTTCTTATTTCTTCTCGCGCCATTGTCGATGCTCCTTTTGTTGGATGTAAATGGGACGAGTTTCTTCGAGGAGATTCCAGGATTAAGATGAGGTGGTTCTTAGAGTAACCCAGACTCTAAGTTGCTCTTAAGGACTCGTTGTAAAGAAGCTCGAAGGGCGGGCAACGAGGCTGGCTCTCGTAGTGGACGATCAAAATATTCGGTTGTGTACGAGAAATTGTAATATTTTATTTTGAATAAATTGAGACGAGTTTTTCCAAAAACTGGCCGTAAAATACCTCAATTTCCACAGCAGATTGAAGCTGCTTCGAATCTATAAATCGCGAGATTAAAGGTCAATAGAATAGTTTAACGCTTCATTTAAATAAGATGAATGAAGCGGCATTTCAAAACATGGAATTGAAATCGGCGCTCGCCCGTCTCGCGGACACACGCATCGGTTCCAAAGGCATCATTAAAACATTCAGTACACCTTACTCCGGGCCGTAAGACTATCCGTAAATCTCTCGTAATCCGTACATATAGCTTCTTCTCTGGAGGCATTAACATTACAATGGCATGACGTTCCTTATCCTGAATTATGTCCTCTGGAAGGGTTTGATATTGTGGGCTCCGAACCCTAATTGGGCCCCAATATCCAAACCCGATCCACAATTATAGACGGCATTGTTGCACCCACTCGGGGCGAGGAGCGCGAGTGGCCGCGCACCGATCGTGGCTTGTTCTGAAACCAATAAAACGGCTATCGCGAACGGCCATTACGATACAAATATATAACTAGGGAAGTACCCGGAGATGTCGCTGCCCGGGTGTATTAAAGGGGAACTGAATTAACGAGCGAGGCGCGTTTTTTAGTGACATCTTGTACACCGCTCTCTGAGATACGAAGAATTGTTGCATTTTATTGTCTGTAGTGCAGTTCTCTTAAGATTTAACTCGTCGCCTAATTTATATACAGCAGTAAAATTGAGACGGCCATCTGGTGGTGCGGTCTTGGTAGTATTCGCATTCGCGTACAAGATATTGTAGTGACTGAAGGGAACCTACTGCTGGAAGTTACATCTATTAGGATCCCTTACAATTTATATTACTAGATGGTATTGTTTCACTGAAAATTAAATTTAAGTAAAGATTTTACTCCTTCGATTTTTACATAGATCCTCGATCTCGATTATCATAATTTAAAAAATTAACCATAAATATACATAAATATATTTAAAAATATTTTAACTAAACCATATAAAAAAAACTCTTGCGATTTAAATAGATTATTTAAACGCTCTCTTTTGAAACCTTCCTGCTATTTATTTGTATAAGTATTGAAAATTACCATCCGCTATGGTTATAAATATTATAAATTCATATTATAATATAACGTGCCTTTGCGTTGCCAGCTTTGCAATAATCAATTTATTATTTTGTAACTTATTTTAAAAATTGATGGATTCTTCCGCTTGATTCTTTAATAATAACAGCGATATATAATATTTGAAACAAAAAATTAAATTTATAAAAAATATTTTTATATTCTTTATGTATAATTTTTTAATTTAATTTCACATTATTCTTTTTGAATTTTCTTTATTTTTATTTTCTATACCTAGTTTACAGTTTATACACAATATTTACTAATTTTAAATTAAAAATGTGAAGGATTTTTCGCGCTGACAATCAGAATGCTTTATTAATATTGTTTATTTTTTCTTTTCTGTGACAGATCCGGGAAGTGAATTATACAACAATATTACAAGATCGTTATTTGGGAAGTGTTTAATTTGGACAGAAAAAAAGTGAAAATTAATTAAATCGGAGTGACGTCACGGTGCCCTCTCAACCGGAAACGGAAACTGGATGTATAATTAAAAAGAAGATTAAATGGTAGAAGACGTTCCAATGGCCGGGCTATGCGCGATGAATGGGGCTTTTCAGGTAAGAAAATTACTAAAGATTCTTGGTAACTGAGATATAACTGCTGTCTAGTACAAACGGTTGCCCGTCAAATTTCGAAAAATCAGTTACCAATTACACTACGCCAAGTTAGTTCTTTTTTCACACCATAAGCGTTCAGCTTAGTTTTAAAATAGTAAAAATATTAACATGTTATTTATCTCCGTGCATTTATTAAAATACAAAGAAACATATATATGTTGCTGAGAGATATCGAGCAGAGTAAGAAAAAATTGGTGAATTTATCTAATTTCTGATCAATCACTATGCATACACTCTGGGCAGTGTAAAATGTATCCAAACCTAATATAACCTAACTTGGCCTCCAGAAATCGACTAAATTTGCTATTTCAAATAAAGTTGTTATAACGTGATCATGGATGATCTCGATGATCTTGGATGGCCAGAATAGTAGCTTAATTAAATTGTGGAGTTAATTATTGTACCTTGTCCACTGATTACCCAGCACTGTGCATAATGCAACTTATGTAATGTTTCATAATGTAAATTACCATTTACCAAAATTTTCGCGATAGCTAACATTAGCAGCTTTGGAAACCTGTTACAGTAAGTACGGCGTAATCTCATTATTTCGGCAATAAACGATATTGCGAATATAAAACACAGTGTCTTCGGTATATTACAGGTATTTAAGTATGTATCGCGAAGCTTTAGTTTTAATACGATAGCATTATAATACTTCACTGATCCTATTAATGTGACGATTAGCTAGAAATCTCGAGGTCCTGTCTTTTTATAATGTACCTAAGTTGCGAAAAACTAACGCTGATACAACGCAAAATTATTTAAACATTTATTTTTGACATTTAGTAAGGTAATTTTCTTAAACGCAGAAAAATAAACAGCTTATAAGAATAGTGCCATATTTTTTATATTAAAAAATGATTCTGGAAAAAAGTTGCGATTCCAGTAATAAATTACCTGTTATCTTATATTAATATTTGAATTATGCATTTTAAACCCCGCGTAATATTGTCGATCAATCAATCAATTTGCTTTTGTTTTTTCACGTGTTTTATAGTGTAATGAAGTCGCCTACCGGGTGGTAGGTATTTATCAATATCATCGATGTAGGTAATTAATAAACATAAAATTTAAAAAAGTTTACTGATAAATTATCATTTTAAATCTCTTAAACGTTTTAAAATCAGTCGAAGAATGATAGCCATTATTATTTTTAATAGAAGGGCTACACGTCATTTGTAAAGTGCGTTTTCATTTTTGATAATATTTTTACTATATTTATTTTTAATTTTACCTCTTTCATATTCAAAATTGTAAATAAAAATACCGTAAAATACACAAAAATTAACATTATAATAATAAAAATTAAATCAATAACATGAACAGTTTTAAACCTCTATAGCACAACAACCTCACTATAACTACTGAACTGGCAATTTTTGAAATAAATATGATGCATATATTATAATTATTGTAAAAATTTGACATGTGCTTTAAGTAAATTCAAAATTTTATTTTATCGTATCTTTTTCCAAATTGGAATTTCTATATTTTGTGAACAAACCAATGTTAGATCAGTTGTATAAATGATTTATTAATATAATACATAATTTACTAATACTCCAATGTTTTGTGCATATGGTTACAAAACTATATGCAAACTTAATGGAATATATTTTTAGCCAGAGATAAAGATAATGATCAATTTAATAGTACCTGTTTTTCAAGTTTGCAAAAATGCTATAAAAATGTGTAATTTTGTAGAGGGGAATTTCGTAAAAAAAGCATATATTTTATACTTAATCATACTTTTAAAGCGATGTATTATTTATACAAACACCATCAAGTGATGAATATCAAACGTAAAGGTTTTCCCCGGGATTCGATCCCAACACCGCCCGCTTCCTGCGCCCGAGGCAGCCGCACAGCAGTCTGCCAGCGGACAGAACCCACAACTGCTACCTTTCGTTTAGAGGTCTAACTGCTTATAAGTATATAGGTACTTACCGGTACAACTTCACCCTTCAATTAATAACGTGTTCAATATTTTTATTTACAAAATTCTTCTTCTTCTATTTTGCACATTTATTTTACTGTTATTTACGAAAGAGTAATAATTTTATTTTGTTGTGCATTTGTATTATTGCATTGCAATTGTTATTTGCACACTTAAACATACACTTAATCAGTAAATTCAGTAAATATCGGTAAAAGAGAAGTGAACTGCATCCTTATCAATAGATAGATATTAAAAATTGTGATAAAAGTGTGTTAAATTATGTAACACTTGGGGTAGGCATGTAAGGAAGGAACTTAGTCTCGTATCTCGCATAAACAATTCGTAGTTTGCTAGAGCAAACCACATCCATGTTGACACACTCTTCAAGCCAGATTGTTGGAACCACCCTGAAAAAAAGTTGATGACTTCACTGACTCAGTATTTTTACAATAAATACATATCGTATTTTTGTACTATTGTTATATGGCAAATTAAATTAAACACAAATTCAGTCGGTTTAAACCACTATATTTTTGGTAACACCAACCGGTTTCATAACCATTGATCTTCTTCTTAGTTTACCCTGGAGAAGATTTTGACCAAAAATACATTGGTTTTAACCAAGTGAATATATATTTAATTTAATCATATTTATGACTCATTCATTTTTAATCTTTCTTAGAGTTTATATTAGGCTTATTTTACTATATCTTGCGCCATCCTTATGCATACATGTCTACCGACTGTCGAAGATTCTAATAGGGCTCAGCTTGCTAGATTTTATCTCTATCTTTGGTGAAATTTTCCTGCACATTTGTTTGTTTTTAAAATTTATCCTCGTAATATTTTATGATTATATATAATCGGACAAAAATGGTTTAATTTTATTATATATTACAGCCGCAAGTTGACGTGAGAAGAGCTCCAGCTAGGGTAGCGTAGCCTCTTAGTAGCGTTAATGATGGACGTTGTTACGTAGAGAATTTTGATATTTTCATCACTAAAAATTTAAATTACGCATTCATTATTGTAATATTGCCAAAAACTGATGATATTCGAATTAATTCGAATACCTATCTGGTCCTCCGTAAATTTCAGTCTCTGACAAGCAAGCAAGCTGTGAATTGGGTTTAATTTTTACTGTGTTATTCCAGTAAAAATATGCTTATTCGATACCACTACAAATTATTCTAACTGGAAAGATTTTATTATTTAGTGTGATTGATTTTGAATAAAACATACGAGTAAATAATACGTACATAGGAAAGTTGATCATTAATATTATATAACCTTTAATTATACTTTAAATTGGATCAAATGCTTTATCATGATAAATTCATCCTTAAATGCTTCGTATAATATCTTTGTGATTCTCATTTCTATTGTTAATTTAAATACATTCATACTATTGTGATCTGTCTTCAAAAGTTATTTTGAAGATTGTCGGTGGCTAAGACAGTGGGAATTTTTCTAGAAATTAACTTTGATTTTACAGAGCATTAATAATTTGAAAAAATAACATTGGGTAAGCATAAATAAATTATAATTTTAAAAATATGGTCATCAATCTCTCACAAATTCTCATCGCATGCGATTACTATTATTTAACCACCCACCGTAGCCTAAAATTGCGTTCGGTATGAATACTGCAATGATAATGGAATATTATATATAAATGTAAAAATGAAGTGTGATAGTATATGTTGCATTGTTTATATTTTATCCTTTGGGAGGCTTGAGAAATCTTATTTTATCCTTTTAATAAATACTTATTGAATAAAATATATTGTTTATTATAATACAATAATAATTATTGAATATTCCCTATTAGTTTACCAATAAAACCGCAAGATCTTTCGGATTTTTACTCTAGAAAACTTTTTATTTTGTTTTTCTGAGGAATCTAACAAATCTAGTGATCGGTTCATGACGCTTTTAGTTATTTTTATATTTGAAAACTTTTTATGTCACTCATATAAGCCGCTTTGCGAATTGTGTTCAATAAGTCAACAAGATAAGCAAGGAGACCAGAAAGTTAAGTATTACCGTTTGCCCGATAAGTGACGGTAGACGCTGTCTGACGAAACTTCTTAGGAACCTGGTACCCGCCGGTGCGTTGACCGGAAGAGGCTAATTATCATCGCTTCCTGTCGATTACAAATCCGTAGTCGGGTGGTATGTGTAACAAAATGACACGTGCCTGTATCCATGACAACATCGACCGTGGCAATAATTAGCCTGGCGGAGAACGCGCCTGGCGACATTACCCCCAACCAAATTAATCAGACGTCTACCCCGAAAGACAAAGCCTTACGGGGATGAAGCATCAACGTCAAAAATAAAATTTTAAGACTCTTACCTATTTTTTTTTCAACATTTGAATTGAAATAAATATTCAGAATATTTTCAGTTTGTCTAAATTTTTCAAGAACACAGTACTGGATTTCATCCCATGGAGCATAATTATAGATACACATATAAAGGATACTGCTTTAAAAATGCCAAATCAAAAATATAGATACCTCATTAGTGACATTTATATTTAATTAGGGGGAAAAAAAGCTCTGTACGCTGGTGGCGCTAGTGAAAATTACAACATACATGTGAAACAGGTTGTAAAACTTAAATATATATACATCTTCCAAAAATGTGATAGATATGGTATTCTATCATGGGTGAAAATGGTGAACCTTTCTTTCATTGTATAAAGTGATCACTTAAGCCAGCCATACGATAGGTAAAAAACTTCTATAACTACCTTCCAGATATTTATAACTACTTATCAGACATTTATAATTTATCTCGAAATAAATATTTCAGTTTTCTAATTCCTTAATTTTTTTAACGCAGGCAATATCCATTTTATGTAAGTTTTCTAGACAGTTGTCTGGGCCATTATCAGTTGAAAAAAGACTAGATAGCAAAAAACTATCGTTCATTAATTTTGGTAAATTAAAATAGAGAAAAAAAAATCTAGTTTGATTTTTGCAGTATTCTTTAATTTTATTTTTCTTCTTGATTTTAATTTAAGTTCAAGTAAACAACAACCGGAATAAACATTTTCAATTCCCCTCAAAAACATGTACAAGAGAAACGAAATTGAATAAAATATTTGTTCATAAGCTTATTGTGGAAAAAACAACATAAACTTTTTAGGCACATATGTAGGTATATATTTTGTGCGGTTTGTGTGCTTAAAATCTATGTGCGATATAGTGAATATTGAAAAAATTTCCAGCGAAGGTAATGCTTGCATAGTTGATATAATAAAGATGATTTGGTCATGTGGAATGTATGTATGAAAGAGGAGAGATAAGGAAAATATGTGAGGCAAGTGTTGAAGAT
This sequence comes from Agrypnia vestita, assembly GCA_016648135.1. Taxonomy (NCBI): domain Eukaryota; kingdom Metazoa; phylum Arthropoda; class Insecta; order Trichoptera; family Phryganeidae; genus Agrypnia; species Agrypnia vestita. Next base: position 194,050 of record JADDOH010003185.1, on the reverse strand, counting down.
AACTGGAATACAAGGCATCCGCGAAAATTCCGGCATAATGCGAAAAACCAAATATTGACATTCCTGCATAAAGTTTCAAAATCGAGCATGACATGCCCTAGCGTGAAAGCAAGTGAGGCAAAAGTGTTGTGCCGGAAGAGTGTGGATTCAGAATGCATATTTCTCTATTCAACAATGTCCATCCTTTACGCAACCTGGAGGCGCAAATGATAAAATGAGATACATGAAATGAGGTATAAAAAACAAAAAAAAACTTAATTCTTTATGTAGGTAATAATGTCTGTCTCTAACATTACTAAGACGTTATGCTATTTGATGACGCTGTTTTCACAGCATTGATTCGCGGCCAAAATTTGGGACATGGCGTATATTGGACATGACATTTAATTGCTAATTAGGTAGTATAGACAAACACATATAAATATAGGATAATAAACATATTGGTATATAATATATATATAATATACATATAGGATAATATATAGGATAATACACTTGCTACAACAAGCCTTTCGGCTATTAGCTACCTCGCTAGATACATAAAAATACTTATTCTGAGGTAAGTAGTCTTTTTTATCATTTTATCACCATTTCATTTGGAAGAAAGTACAGTGAATATTATGAATAAAAAATATTGAAAAATATAAAAAAAACATGCGAGTTGCAAGAAATAGTGGAAATTAATGCAAACGGTAGTTTTACATTCTATATCGAAGTAGCATCTTTCATATGGATACACAAAAGAAGTGGCAAGCTGAAATAAAAGTATAAAAAAATAGAATAAATATAAATGCAAAATATTTAGTAAAATACATAATTTTTGATGGCCTATAGCTATTTTAAAAAGAATTATATAGTAAATTTACTTGTAAGTATTAATCTTATAGAAAATCATATTATACATTTTTCTTTCAAACATAGTGTTATAGAAAATTAAAGATTTCAATACTCATTTAACTGTAATTTCGGTTATTTTATTCGCACCGTATGTATTACCGAGAAGCGAATCTCGACGTTTCGTTGGATACTTATCCAACGTCGTCAACGACCGTAATAACAACCTTAACTCTTTAATTTCAATACTTCTTCTTCTCCCTGGCTTCATACCTACTTACTGTCCTCGTCAACTGTTGGGGTCAGCTCTCCTCGTCCTTGGAAGGTACGTTTTTCTATCCTGAATAACGCCATCTAATCGCTGCCCCTGCATCTGAATTTTTTGGATGTAATTCGGGGAAAAACCATGGATATTTTCTATCAAAATGCGTTGTTCTCTATTTATAAATGTCCGTCCCTTACGCAACCAGATGGCGCAAATAATAATGAGATTTATCAAATAAGTTAAAAAAGCAAAATATACATAACTCTCTATATAACAAGTCCGCCACTAACGCTATCAAATGGCGCAAATAATTATTTGGTATAAAATAAAAAAATACATAATTCTCTGTGTAATAATTAATGTTCGTCACATACACTACCAGATGGCGCAAATAATGATGAGGTATAAAAAAGCATATTTTTCAAAAAAATCATTATTCTTTACGTAATAATATCCGTCACTAACACGACCAAAGCACTACGCTACTGATGCTGATTTCACAACGCTTATTCGTCGCCAAAATTTTTTGATTTTCATTTCAGTGCCGATAGATTGCGCAAAGCCAGATTTGGAATTGTTCGATGCTGGTTGTGAAATGCTAGATTTCAATAATCGTTTGCCATAAATTGTGTGCAAAGACGTCGATAACCCAAGATGATGGTGTTTTACCAAATCTATCGCAGCCTTGCGAAAACATGGCAAAATCAGCATACGCATTTTTGCGCCTTCAACATTAAGGTTGTAAATCGGGAATGTGAAACAAACGCCGGCCCATAATAAGTGTTACACTCACGACGTGTTCAGCAGCGATAAGAAATGCCATCACGCCACCACGACACAGTGTGTAGTTTCCCTTTTCGCAGTAAATTCAATATTATTCGGCCTCGCTAAGCCCGTGTACGTACGAATGTTGCTCGACACGTCAAAACACACGAGACCGCTCATGGCCTTCCCCAACACTGCACCCGTGCAAGTGTGCGTGCGCGACTTGCGTGGTCACATCCGCACACATGTGCACAAACATACAATCCGTATTGAGTGAGAAAATATTTTATAATGTGAGAAGCTAATGCAATTGGACTGCATTTCCTTATTTGATTCGTTGCAGTTTCGATTGAAACATTATTTTCTAATACAGGTCGATTTTTTTTTCATGTCCTTAATACATTTTTTGTTACGCAGTCTGTTTGCAACACGTTTACTTATTTTAAAAAATTATTACGAGTTTCTAAATATTAAAACAATTATGACAAGGTCCAACTAAATACTCTTTAGAGACTCGGTTCAGAAAGAAATTTAAAAAAAAAATCATGCTTTTTTTAATAGGGGATTTAATTTTGCAAGAAAAAATAATTTAACTGCGGTAAATGTATTTTAAATATACGCGAGGGGGAACATTCCTCCTCTGTGACCTGTAGTCCAATCCCCCCCCTAAAGAAGAGGTTTAGTTTATCTCTACAATTTTATACTCTGTTTTCATGACACTTCAATAATGTATTGTATACACGATACACGTCAAAGTGTGCAATAACATTATCTATGCGAGAAAGAGACAGTGTTATATGACCGCTTCACGCCAGATAGTAATGCAACAACGCGCTTAACGTCAGTTGACGCATAATATTGATTATGTTCACCACGCTTTAATTTACTTTTACATAGTTTGTTGTTGTTTAAAATACAAATAAATTTAACACTACTATATTTTAAACACATAGATTAGTTAACATGGACAATATATTATTACATTTCTAAGAAGTAAATAAACATACAAAATAATTTTCCTACAAACCTGCAGATCATTTTTAATCACAGATAAATATAATTTCTTAATTCATTGCCTTACACATACGTCTATACTCGTATCTCTCTACCATTTGTCAAAAAAAGTACCACTGCGAATTGTACGGCTTTCAAGTGAAAATATAATTTTTAAATTATCGATTTCGAGCCTCCGATCCATGAATAGGGTAACATTGTATAAAATATTGACTCACGGTTGCTTAGCAACCATGAGATTTCAATATTATCAAGGAGGGTGGATTTTTTTTTCTCTAATTCTGTCGATTCGGGGACTATTTGGTAACAGAATATTGAACTTGATGTTCTAGATTTTTTCTCTTTATGAAATAAAAGGTAAGAAAGGTGATTCAAAATATAACGTTTTATAACACATGGAACACTTTTTTACTTCCTTTATATTAACTCGTGGCGTCTGCTTGCTTGCCGGCTTGCCGTCAACAAAAACTTTGGATCAATTTTTGACCCTTTTCCCGTGATCCAATCGAGCTGAAACTTGGCAAGCTGACTCGTGGTGACGATCAAGAAGATCTATCAAATTTTCGTTAAAAAAATTAATAATTATAGCATAATTTCGGATTTTTAGAAATTTTATTGGTTTTTTCAAATTGGAATCATTAGAAAAGTTTGATTAGTATCGGCGCGGCGGCCCGATAACGTCGCGGAATATTTTCTAAATTTGAATTACTCGTCGGTATAATAGGTACATCACTACGAATTTAGAAAATTTACAAAACAATTGGTTCACAGATGACAGCAAAATTGTTTTTTGGGAAAAAATCAAATAATAATTTATTTTTTTAGATTTCTGCTTAGTTTTGAAGAATTCTACATTACTCAAATCTGATTCTGACTAAATCATTTGACGCTGGAAATTCATAAGGTACGATATTGATGATAATTGAATCTATCAAAATCTTGACATCTCAAATATATTAAATTTCTGTAAGTTTAGTGTTATGTTATGTTATGTGTTTTAATTCGTCTTTAATTGTTGTTGCATTTTACAAAGAAAGGGAGTACAATTATAACTTGGTTTTTATGGGTTAGTTTTTATTGAAGTTCAGATGAATGGTCATATGTACTTATATAGAATATTTAAAATAATTTTACCGAAACGTTCATTAATATATTTTTATTTCCAAACCATAGCTAGCATTATGGATGTTTATCGTTGGTTCAACTTAGGGTTCGCGTGCCCACATACCCCAACCCTAGATTTGTCTAATTACTATACAGGGGTGACATATTCCCTTCGACTTATTCCCGTGTACCTACTAACACTTTGCCCTTGTTGGGGTAGTATCGATTGGCATTGATCATATTTATTGAAACTTTCCCGATGAAGCCGTGCATCAGTTTTATTAAAATACTAGCTATAACCCATCATAAATTACGGAACATTGGTTCTCGGCTTTGGTAAGTCCTAGTATATATTTATAGTATATTTTTGACGGGTCCGTGGAGAGGCGGCAGTAGCAACATGCGTTAAGCGGCCGGTTCGAGTTTGCTGGCCCGGGGTCCAAGCCCCATCTGCGGTCGTTTTATTTTTTAACAGTGAATTCGAATGAACTTACGGACGTTACACGAAGTTACGGACAGACAGACGGACGAACGGAAAGACAACGAAATTATTATGATTGATCTGCATTTTTATCAAACAATTCTAAAAAATCTGATTAGAATACTATCTTTATTTAACACTAGTTAGATTCTGAATGCATCCTATCTTTATTTATACATATCACTACCAAACATTATAGGTTTTACAGTAGTTATGGTTTTTGAAATATTTTTATAAGTCATGGGATAATTAAAGCTTATATATTAAATAACAAGGATACGGATGATATTGAAAAATTATCGGTGGTTTATAAATTATTTTTATATAGGTTCACCTTGTAGAAATTTTAATATTAAGTAGCACCTTTATGTAAATATCAATAAGTTTTCTAAATTTCTAATTGTCTTTTGAAAACAACTATTATTTTTATATTAACAAAAATTAGACATTTTACATACAACTAACATAAGATTACAGTTAGATAAATTAGAAATACTTGAAAGTAGAAAATGTTTTGATATCAAATTAAATATTATAAATAGCCGAATCATTTTTGCAAAAAGTTACCTTTTATATTTGTTTTTACTTTAATTCCTTTTAGTTATTCAACTACCATATTTTTTGTTTTTGTTCTTCTTTATGCCTGTATTTACAATTTTAATTTTTAGTATAGATTGTATCCTGGTGAAGAAACCATTGGACCTGTTGATAATTCAATAAATCGTGGTTTTGTACTGTTTACATTATATTACTTTACATTATATTACGATACGTAAAATGTCGATGCATTGAATTTTTAAAAATAATAACATTGTATGTGTCAGTGGCGTGCAGCGCATACAATCAAAAAATCGATGCAATAGTAAAGATTCTGGGAAACAAATATTAATTAAATAATCCTTATCTTATGAAAAAGTTGATTTCAAATTCTAGCCGTAATTCGTCCTACGGCTAGAAGTTTTATTTCCGACTTTTCTGTACCTAACTTCATGTCAATTCTTCATTTATCTCACTTGTTTGCGCCCAACAAATTTGTTCCATAGATCTAGTGTCGACAAGTCGAAAAAACTTGTCCCGAACCGTGTATTTAAACTTAGCTCTATGTCTGCGAGTTTTGTGTAATAGACAAGTAAATTTTTCATGTAATAGCGTGTTTCTCGTGACGGAAATTTATTAACAAGGCACCCTGAAGATGCCTGTTGTGATTCAGGCGAAACGTCGGTTGACGAATGGTCCTTCTGAGAACCAGATTTTGACGCGGGTTACCTTCAAAGAAATCAATACTAACATATGTATGTAAATATATATGCATGTTTTAAAATTGACAAGTAATGGAATAATTTATTTTACTGTTATTATGTAAGCAACATTTATTACATTTACAAGAATAACAAATTCACGAAAGTGAGAGACAATTTTTAAATTGATTTATACATAAACGTATAAATTAGATACTTTTTCGTCATCATAAACATTATCTTCACCAACAAACCTTTTCTATCGTCTCCCAGACCCTCAGAACTATCTCCAAGTTTTCTCTGTCCACTCCTATTCGCTGCCAAGAAATCACCACAAAGTTTGTTGATTCGGTGAGTCTAGCGGGTTTTAGGGTGACATGTACGGTTCACACAGGAACGTTCCTGCAAAGAAATGATCAATCAGTTTTAGCCATCACTACAGAACTATGCCAGCTTATTTATTAATAGCTGTTTCACTGTTTGCAGTTTTCTAAATAGTTGTCATAAAGTTGCTTTGGCTGATTTTTACTTGAAGATTTCTCAGATAAATATAAAAACTCATTGAATCATTTTTATGTTGGAATTGTCTTCTGTTCTCCAAAGTGTGGCGCGGCGCCGCTGAGTTAGAGTGTGGCGACTGCAGAACGAGACAATCGCCCCGGACGCCACAATACATGTCACATATTGATTTTATTCCGTCCAATATGTGCGGTTCTTACCGCAGACATAATTACTGTGGGGGGGCTACTTTATTAATGAACGCGCGTCGAGAGGGTCGCACATAATATTAATTTTTATTAAAGATGACAAACATTCAGCGTTCAGTGAGAAAATGAACTTTTGTTAAGGATAACATAAAGATCCGAAAATGTAGTGAGGAATTGCTTTTCTTCTTCTTTATTTTTGTACACTTTTACGCCACTTTGATTCAACGTCAATCGTCACAATATATTAGTTGATCCGCACACTATATAAAATTCGAAAAACCACCCTTGTGTTTAAGCTTAGTTTAACTGTACTGTCACTTAACCGAATTTCAATACAAAGGTTAAATCAGTGTACGCGCACCCTAATGTGAACCTCGCTTCTTATGAAAATGTATAAACAAGTTAGTAAACCATTATCAACAACAATTGACATATGATTTTAAATTACTATGTTCTAAAAAATATTTGTATCAAGTTAGTAGAGGATGTAAACGTATTTGTGTGGTATACTTGCAAATGTATATAAAAATATTTAAATTTTCTTAAAAATTTTAAGTTCACAGTTGAAATATTATGAATTTTTTTAACATGTTTTTTTTTCTTGTGAAAAAATTCTTCCATCACTTACACTAAGTGATTTTTTTTTGTAACGATAAATTTGTCCTCATTCAAAAATTTAATCCGCTAAATGTTTTTTAGAAGAAATGTTTTAATAAATGTGGAAAATATATTAATATAATTTTAATGAATAATATTTGAAAAATATTCAATACAGACGTTAATAAACATCATATTTAATGTTAATTTAATTATATCTGTACATGATTAATTTATTACGACTGTAATTATTACCTACATTTCTTCATCTGCCTAAGTTCATTTAATTATTAGAGGAGCGATTATGGTACAATACAAAGAATTATTCAATAATTCCTGTAGTATACGAATACGGAATATATAACGATAGTTTAAAACTAAGTTCGGCTGTATCAACGTACAGCCTATTAACAAACATCGCTGTCTGTGATTGGATTAAACAAGGGTTTGTGGTGGGGGTGGAACGGGAAGGGAGGAGAAGGTCGATATAATCTGTTCACTATTTATCGACACGTTTTACTCAAATGGCTTTTACAAAAATCCAGTAACAACTACAGCGACATTTCATGTAATTTCACGACCATGACAAGAATCTTATAGGAAAAACTCGAATTGGAAAACGTACCAGTTTTTTATAAATATGACGTTCCTAATATTTTTAATGTGTATTTAAGAATAAGTTGAACGATTATTTTATTACGGTTTATTTGATTGTTTATTGATTAACTTTTTGCATACATACTGCTGCAATGGCGGGTTTATTGCCAGTTGACAAATTCTTCCAATCAACCATACAATTTAGAGAAACACATACAATATTATAACAATACCTATACAATATTACAATAACACAGCTCCATAATAACAAGATGAGTAGGAGATGGATGGGGATAAGGAAGGGTTAAACTATGTTTTGGGTAAGGTAAAATTGTTTTATTCTGCTTTTGAAGATAGTTTTGGTCTGTGATGATGTGTATAGTTGATTCCATAACCTAGCTGACTGCATTTCGAATAAGGTGCTGAAGAATTCAGTATTATGAATGGGGATGGCTGTATGGAGTAGAAGACCATGATTAGATAGAATGTTGAATTTAGATTTCAATCGTTCATTCAGAGTATTTTATTAATAATTTAAATTAATCAATTAGGTATCATGATTTGAGGATTTCCGACCTTGGAGACTTTCCACCAAGTAACAATTTAATGACAATGATTTTACGCTGTTTATTTTCAGCTTACAATTTTCTCAATAATAGTAACAGAATAACATATAAATTATTTAGACATCCTCACTGAATGATTAATGTTATTAGTTTGTGTTAATTATTCGTTCATCGAGGCAGTACTTTACCTTGCAAACGCTTTTGGACGGGGATGATCGCGGTAAGAAATAGTATTGGGGGTAGCTCACCCCGTATAAATACGGGGAAGGAAAAAATGTGACTCATCAACCCCCTCCCCTTCACCCCTATCCCTACCCAACCAGCGCTAATGAGACGTGGGTAGCCCTGTTTACAGCACCCGCTTAGCAACTAACTGAGTTATTTTATTCTGTACTTTACGCCATAAAAGTGTAGAGAAACGCACAGACTCTACGATCGCAGTTAATTTGTAAAGTTCTAATACGCAGAATAATTAAACTACGGCCATATCTACAATAAATCAAATACCAACAAGCCACGTTTCCAAATGTCAAAGGAATCATAACCACTCACTTGCCCCGGTCCGAAATACTGGGCTTTTACGTAGATCCTTTAAAGCAGTCATGTTCAAAAATGCGACTAACAAAAAAAACATTTACGTATTTAAAAGATTTAAAAAAATTAACTGATCAAGAATTTTTTTATCATATTGTCTGTTTATTTATCTATTACAAACAATTATTATCTTTGTACATTTTCATATAAAATAATCTAATTGTGGTAAATTCTTGATTATGCTTCGCGAGGTCGGCTGTTTGTTCCGGAGCAATCCTGACTAGGTTTGTTAAAATGTGGGGCAAGTGAGTGGTTACACCTTTATATTTGTTACCTCAGTTATAATATTAGTCACAATGTCCTTTTATAAAACAATTATAATTGAGCTCTTGACAATTCGTGCTATATTCAAACATTAGATTTTTTGAGACTAGAAAAATATACGAAATGTGTAGATTTAACCTAAATTTTATAGAAACTCTTTTTTCTTTACTAGACAGAAAAACTATCAAAAAACCCATACAAACCTTTGCTAATAATAATAAGGTCTTAACAATGAGGTTTTATTCTTGTTACAATATTTCTACATCCTGTAATTCTATGTATTTGATGAAATTGATCTTTTCACCGTGATCTGTACTAATCACCAGAAAAACATTGTGGGGTGTTTTTCTAGGAATATAGTTTTTAGGAATAGGTTTATTTTTGTATAATAAAATCATAAAATTAAATGAAATGCACAAAAATTGTGGTAATGACCATGGTATTATTGGCTTAAGATAATTTTTTGCACTAATAAATATAGGGAGTTTTTTTGGGGTCGGTTTTTCAAATTTTTCTGCGACATATAATTTGACAGCTGACGGCAGAATTGTGTTCAGTTTACTTTGCCCTTTTCTATGAAAAGACTTACGATACCATGGCTATAATTATAATTTTTATGTGTTTTATTTTATTTTAAAGTTATGTACCTCAAAAAAATACATCCCTTATTTATAAACACTTGAATCATTATAGCTTGTATAAAAATCTTTATAGAGGAAACATAAATAATATACAATATTTTTTCTACATTTATGTACCGTAAACCCTAGAATTTTTTATAATACTCATGTATTGTGTTATAACACTCATTAATGTATCAATTTAAAGCGAAATAAAAATGTTGGTATTTTAGGAGACGCAATATAATATAATAGCTTATCGGTGATTATGATTCTCTCCTAGTAATCCAGCAGTAAGTGGTTCGAGTCCCATTCCATGATACCAGCAAGTTAGTCTTATTTTCATAGCATATAAGCGTTTAGCTTAATTTAAAAATAATAAGAATGAACTTAAAAATACTGTGCGAAATCAAAAATTTATTTACATTTTTATGTTTATTTGATTATAGTGCCCCTTCACTAGGATAATCCTGTGTCGAAGTGGGCATGGTATATCACGATTCTTTACATCATTATTTTATTTTTATTTTTATTAAGTAATATTCGTCATTAGTTTTTTGCGTTACCTAATAATTTTACCAATTGTGTCGGCATTGCATTGCATCTTTTATTTCCATTAACAGTATCTTACAAAATATAATAGAGTAATATTTAGTGGATCTCTGCCCACATGTAGTTTTAGTTTTAGGTATTAAGTAATTTTTATTACAATGTCTCAAATCTGACGAGATTTCATACAAATGTAACCTTTTTGAAATGTTATAAACACAAAACAACACGTAAAAAACGAAATACAAATTGCATGTAATGAAATGGTAATGCATCCGTTTTGTTTCGGGGCAATCAAATAACTAAATATGCAAATACCGAAGTAAGCAAAAAATGTATGCAAAAGTCTGTAGTTAGGTTTCTCAAGACGGGGTGCACGCGAAATAATTTGTTTCGCCTTGCATTTTCTAGCCCCCGCCATTTCGGAAAACCTACCCCTGAAATATTAGAACAAATTCGAATTTTAAATTTCGAACCGTGTGGCATCACGCCACTGAAACAATATTTTATAATGGAAAAATAAAAGTGGCGGACGAAAAAGACAGCTGACTCTGCACTGCAAAAATATGGGGGCACACGTCAAAATCTGTTCTAACAATGGTTAGCATATTTATACTATTCACACAATTTAAAAAAATCAATTAGCTAGTTTTCTTTTCTCAGACACCAATTATTTAGTTTATAATTTTTCAATAAAAATTAAAATATACCGTAGCGAAGACAGGCTTTGTATGTTTGTTATACATTCCGCGGCAATACTGTCTCGGAGATGTGTATTTTCATGAGTTCTCTTGTGGTATATGTTTGTTCCGTCTATTGTCGGTTCACTATCCCGATTTAAGCATTAATCCTTTCAGCATTTTTATAATGGCATCAGTTCTGATGATGGACCCTGCAATGGGATCCAAATCATCAGCAACAAACGTCGTAGGAACACGGCAGACTATCGCAGAAAACTCCCACCAGAAGACAACTAACTTACTTTCACACCATTTTCCATAGGGTTAGGAGGATAAGATAGAATAACATACTTTACTGTTCTGGTATGCCACTTCGCCTCGTCATGCAAGTTCTTCGGTTGTTAAAACTTTTAATATAGTTATCCTCCGATTTACAGTTCATCTGATCACGCCAAGTCTTTCGCGAACAAGCGATCCTTTCTTTTAATATATCTATTACGCTGTAGCTAGCATAATATTTACACCTAATTTGTTTAGTTTTAACTCTATCGCATATAGATTTTCCACATATATCTATGCCTAAGCCACCATTTCCATGTTTCCTTCCAAACATCAAAGTTGGCACCAGCACTCAATTGTGTACCGCTTGTGCCTAAAGTGTATTTAAGTAGTATTTAAAATGAAAGTATTATTTAATTTATAAAATAATCTGTAGTTGCTGTAGCTGGAAGAAAGGTTGATTTATTTAATTAATGTAAAATCGTAAGTCCTACTAATCGACATACAAAAATTGCTTGAATATCTCGAACAACATTATGTTCAGCATTATTTTAATGGCTTGTTCTACCGTAGCCAGTATAATGTATGAAAAATTTCCCGGAAATTCGTTATAGTTTCCTTCCTAAAACCATTTAGAAAATGTATGCGATTTTTTCTGTTTTCCTCAATTGCTTCATTAGACCGCCTCATTCTTGTTTTAGAATTTACTTTACATCATCTTTTTAAAAATTATTGGTTTTTATAAAAGCTACATAATTTACTGGGTGATTTAACTACAGTCAATAATGAAATGTTGTTATATAAACCCAACCAATATATTATATAGTTATTTTTTTTCTTGAACATTATCAAAAGAAAATATTACGCAAATGAATGAACAAGATTTACAACTTGAAATATTAATTTCTTCAGAAAGAGCAAAATGATTTTTTGGTGACATTATTAATAGAATTAATAAAAATACAATATTTTTAATATTTGAAGCATTAATTTTATGGTTAGTTAGTGGTAGTGGTTTTTACTAAGTTAACTAACATTATGTTATAATAAAAACACACTTTGTTTTCAACACTTGTTAATTGAAAAAACATGAAAATACATATTACAGAACCGATGGTCCCTTCGTCAGGATAGAATGTATACTAACTAATGAATTAAAAATAAAAAATTGACGTATAAACAATAAAAATAATATACAAGTGGTAAAAACCAAGTATTTTTTAGTTGAATATATAAAATATTGATGTCATTAACAATATAACTTTTAATTTCCCTAACATAAATATATGCCACGTGTTATATTTCTAATATTTATAAAACCATTTTACATTAATGTTGAACTAGGATTATTTAACAGGTTTTTTAACGAACTTGTTTAAAAATAAAACAATAAAAAAGTAATATAAAATTTATATGTAGAAATTAATTAAGGCAAATAAATCATATTACAGGCGGATGATCAATTAGTCTCATCTTACTTAATATTATGTAATGAGAAGGACTATTGATGTTTCTAGCATAGTCTCCGAGAATATTTGATAGAAAACAGATTTAGAGATTTTTTTTAAAAAATGATAATGCGTGGATGCCTTGTATATACGTTTCCCATATAAATAGCTTTTTCTCTTTAATTTACTTATTCTAGAGGCTTCTATAAAATTTATCATAATTAATAATTAAATATTAATTATTTTATTTTAACTCTAGCCGTTACAATAGTGTCACAAAATGACTTCCGTATGAAGTAGGCAAGTCTACACACGATTTTGAATATCAGAAATAATATTATGTGTATTGAATAATTCCGATCTTATGAGGCATGTACCTGTTTGTAACGGTCGTTGGCTCAACAATGAATAGAAAATCGTTACAAATCCGCTGCGTTTCTTAAAGATATTCGAAACATTGCATAATCGATATTCCTTCACACATCATTGTCCTCGCCGTGTATTCAAATTATGCACCAAACATGTGCAGAGTGCATTTAGTGGGGGGAATCTGAATAAATCGATATGCAATTCTGAGAGGGTACTATGGTTCATTACATAACATTATCTAGAGACTAACGGAAGCTCTTCAATTATACGTACAAATATTAAGTGAAAACCATATACCTATTATTTTGTTTATTTTTGACTTATTTTTTCAGTATTACATATTCAGTATTACAGTTCTTTGGTATTATTTACTTAGCAAAGACTTTATTTTGAAAATTGCAACTACACAGTAGGTATCACGTGTTACTTAAAAATTTTCAAATTAGAAAGAATTTTTTTTAAATTAGAGGGACTACGATAGAATAACTCATAATGACAATTTATATTCAAGAAATAACTGTTATACCAGTAGCCAGTACATACGGCTATATATGTAAAATCTGCATATATAGCCATATGCAGATTTTAATAATTTTTTTTGGGTCTCAATACTAGGATTGGTCTGTACCGAGCACTCGATCTCTCCATTCCTCTCTGTCACCTGCCAGCCTCTTCATTTCTTGGTAGCTTGATCTCGGGCGGCCTCTACGATTATTGCCTTTAATATTTCCCTCGACGATGTTATGTTATTTCCCATCCAAATCGCTCGTAGGTGGGCGATTCTGTTCAGGAGCTTTTCTTTTCTTTTCGCCTACTCTGCTCAACACCTCGTCGTTTCGGATATGCACTGACCAATGGATCCTAGCCAAGCGCCTGTAGCGCCACATCTCGAAGGCCGCTAGCCTCCCGGACATGCTCTGGACATAACCAAATTCTTCCTAACCTTTATATCAATACATTATAACAATAAATTTTAATTACTTTTTATAATTTTGTTACAAGGTATAAGGATCTCATTTAAATTAATATATACTTTTTTTCTTTCACTAAGTATGTTGTAAGGAAAAAATATTTAGCAGGCAGAACGCTCGCCGAATCCCGCCCGTGCCAAAGCTCGTGCCTTAGGGAAAACAAACATTTAAAAAACGCAGGCGGACCTTTTTGAGAAATAATTTGCCTACAATATAAAGCACTATTATTGCCCGAACGGTAAATTTATGTAAAAATACCGAACAAAATGAAAAATTATGCATTCCGGCGCGAGCTGCATATTTTATTCGCCGAATTAGAAAAAATCATCCGTAGATCCATCACTGCAGTCGTATGCAAATCGCGCCAAACCTCCAAAATTCACCCGAGTTCGGCATGCGCGGCTATTTCTAATGCAGCATGCGACAAATGCATCATAAACCAAAATTCTTTCCCGGATTTGCATACACGACAACTTACATTAAAAAAACCGTTATTTCTTCACAAGCCTTATCTGTTACAATTATATGGAGTACACCGCGTATTGTCTGGCCGCGGGTCCCCCAATAAATTCAAATTAGATATCTCCGTAGAGGTAATATGCAAAACTTAATCTATGCCGCTCACTGAGGGGACCGCGTGACATTTTAACAGGTAGAAATGTGTAATGAAGGTTGCCGAATATCTTCCTCCATTTTTTTTTCACCGTGCTGGGAGATGATCCAATTTTTTTTAATGTATTCGAAAAATTCTTCATTTATTTCCCCCACGGAATATTGTAATAATTGAAGAGGAACATAGGTACACTTTCGGAGGGGCTGGGTGTGCATATAATGCTGAATTTATATGCAAATAGATTCTTATGTGCATTATTATGTATAACTGCTATTTCAAAAGATTATCGTTTTTTATCTATTACAGCTACATCTCTATGTGAATTTACTAACGTACCTGAAATATTATTAGAAATCAATGGTCAATAGTACTAAAATTGCTATTTAATTCGCACAAAAACACATTTTTTACATTGTATTTATATATTACCTACGTGATCTCTCAATATAAAAATATGTTTGAGACTTGCGTAGAAATAATATGAATAATAACAGGAAGACGAACAAAAAAAATCGTCTTACGTTGTTTGAATACATTTTTTGTAATATACGCTTCTCAACTTGTATTTATGCCAATTTGTATGAAAATCTTACAATAGGTTTGCATCGCTTTAGAGCGTGTCACAACTAAAGCAAATCAACTTCCGTATCCTTTTATCAGAGTATACAAAAAAAAACATCCAAATCACACATCATAACCGCATAAATAGACGTATGAAAACATTCGAGTATTTTTTTTGTACGATCTTCATATTTCGGGTATTATCCCAGAGCTTTTTAACATTTGCATGTCGAGACACGTGCTACGCTGGGGGAATCTTGGAATTATTCAAATATTCCACGTGTCCGATAAAATGGAACAAGTCAATCCGCAATAAGTATGAAATGTAACAATTGTAAATGTAATAATGTTGAATTGTAATTCTCTTGCGGAGAATGTTATGGAAGAATGGTTTGAATATGCAAAGGTTTGTCCGATTCCGTTAGTGGAATAAAGTTAATAGATCATATGTTGTGCAAATCCTGCCTTGTGAACTATCTTTCACATAATTCTTCTTTCTTCTGGACATAATATTGAAACTAACTCGCTAAAAATAATTTTCTAATAAAATCCCTTCGAAGCGCTTTGTTATACCATACATAATATTATTTTTACATTGATAGTTTTTTAAATGATTTCTGTATCTGCTGGTGTTTTCAATGATTTAATTGTGTATGATTTTGAGCCTAATTTTAATCATGCCTAATATATGTATATGCTGAAAGCCTGCATTTATTATGGAATATATGAAAATGTAACTTGAAACATATGAACATGTTGGGTTTGCGTATAAATACAATTTGTAAGCTTGATTAATGATTTTTTATTAAAATATAAATGATTTTATTATACTCGTACCTGTACCTATCAGATTATTATTCTTAATATTATTTCAAACTACGAAAACTTAAACAAAAACTTAGGCTTAAAAATTTCATTCCAAAAATTCAATTTCTTGAACAGACTTCCCTTCGAACTCCCAGCCATTTAGCCAATACTTATTTACTCAACAACCATTTCGTTTTAAATAATAAGATGATTAACATCATTTTTATTTAAACTGGGCTCCAGGAAAGGTTGTTCAGTTAATATATGGCCACGTTTCAAAACATATTAGCATACAAAATCATCCCTTACGCAATATTTTTATACGGTCATATTAAATAATATTCAAATGTGTAACTGCAGACAATTTACATACATCCTTCACACAACCGTATTGTCATAATGTCTTATTTGAGCACGAGTCCATAGTGGTGCAAGTTTTGCATACTACCCTCAAAACGCAGTCCTTCTTTATCTGTTGGTGTTAAAATAAACAAGGCGGTCTACAAACTTGGGGAACGAATCCAAAAATATTCAAAAATATGTAGCACGCGCGTCCGATGAAAATAATCACCTGTAAACCCTTTGAAATAATTGTTTTGTCAGTCAAATGCGTGTCTATGGAAAAGATTCTTCCTTCCAAATGGTAATGTCCTTAATATATGGCCACGTTCCGAGTCAAATGCAAATTTTTAAAATCAAGCAGGCTATTGAGGTGTATTAGAGGATCTTTATGTTGATCTGTTTATCCTTGGGCAAAACGTTGCGTGCAATGTCAGACCTTATTTGAATACTGGAGAAAGAAGTTTACCTTTGGGATTTACAGATTATTTAATGTTTTATGTAATGCAGTACTAACATGGTCCAATAACATCGATTTTTACAGAAAATATTTTTTTAATTTTATTATTATTAGAAAACAATTATTTTCCTTTTGTAATTAAATTTTTAAAATTTGATTTCATTATTTAATCAAAATATTTTATTTATATTTAAAAAATGGTAAAAAATACACAAAACAAGACTTCTTTAATGACAGCAAAATAACTCTGTGGCAAAATTATGAATTATTAATGAAGAGAAGACATATTATTTACTTAAAACAACCATTTGTTGAATAATCAACATGTTACGGAACCAATAGTTACTTCCAGGATATTAAGTAATGATTTTAATATAGACAAAACTTGTGGAAACGTTAATTATAGAATTAAGGAGCACATAAGATGTTTCAATAGCAATAAATATTCTGAATTGATCCATCATATGTTGGAAACAAACTATTCTTTAGATATAAATTTAGATTTAGAAATTTTACATAAAAAAACATAGCCAAAAATATGGCCATAATATTTTTGGCTATGTTTTGGCTATGGCCATAAAATTGTACATAATATTCTCATATTTTCGATTTCATATTTTATCAAATTCAAATGGAAGTAAAACCGATTGATGATTAAAAAAGTAACCCGTAAAAAGTTTTTATTATACTCCCTTTCTATGTAAAATATAACAACAATTAAAGACGAATTAAAACATAACATAACACTAAACTTACAGGAATTTAATATATTTCTAAAATTTCAGATGTTTTGAGCTTTGATAAGACACTTCATGCTTTGAATATTAAATTCTAAAAACATTTGTCAGTTTTCAATTCAATGTGTTCAATATAATCAAGATATTGATAGATTTGTGATTTGTGAATTTTGCTGTCATCTGTGAACCATTTGTCATAGATTTTCGAAATTCGTAGTGAAGTACCTATTATGTATACCAACGGATTAATTAAAATTTAGAAAATATTCCGCGACGTTATCAGGCCGCCGTTGCTAGCAATCAAATTTTTGTAATGATTCCAATTTGAAAAAACTATTAAAAATTTGAAAAATCCAAAATTATAATATAATTATTTATATTTATTTAAAAAAAAATTTGATAGATCTTTTTGATCGTCGCCACGAGTCTGCTTGCAAAGTTTCAGCTCGATTGAATAACGGGAAAAGGGTCAAAAATCGATCCAAAGTTTTTTCGACGGCAAGCAAGTAAGCAGACACCACGAGTTAATATAAAGGGAGTAAAAAGCGAAACAGCATTAGTTACATCACCCAGAGCAAATCAAAAATGTTAACAATTTCGAATTTCTCTCACGGCCTACCAAAAAATTTTGAGGACAAAATCTGTTTATTGTTGATAAAAGTTTAAACGACCTACACAAGTATTACCAAAATAGCTGAATGATATCAATGTCACTGAAAAAGTCCGCTATCTTCATAAAATAATTTTTAAAAAGATTTTTTTTAAATATTTAACTTTTTTTAAATCTTTTTATCCCTAAATCTGTTGACCTCATTCGAGCCAATTATATTTCATATCTCAAAATGCGCTATGTGGCACGGTTATTATTATTTTATCGCCTAATCTAGGTACACTTTTTTTCTGTTCTACAGAAAAAATATAGTAAATTATGAAGTCATCAGCTCAAATATTAATCTAATAAAATTTGTTATGTACAACAAATTGAATCAAATTTGCTTAATATCGCCCCCTTCATGACACCATCGGCCGGCGTCACTCTCACTAACGACGAATCTGTGCAAATCTGCCGCGTGGGGCACCTAATTTATAAATCTATTGAAATAAATTTATGCTAAAAAAAACCTAATATTTCCTTATAAATATGTAGTTTGCTCGAAAATGTAATTGTCCGCGTGAAGCGTGATAAATATTCCGAGACTTTTAAAAGGTGGGTACAACACGTAGGTATGAATAATTACATAATCATTTTCTAACCTCCATCAACTTAATCCTACAAAATTTACATAATTATAGATACGTATGGATTTGTGAATCTAACGTATGAATGCGGCACGCTGTAGTATTCTTGGATAGAACCAGCATTTTTGCGTTTTTGTATAAATTCTGTATCGTATTCCTGAAGTATTTCATATATATTTACGATTCCATTTAAATAGGGTATTTTTTTTTCTATAGGGTATAAAAACACATAAAAATCGTGTTAATGGCTTTATTAGAAAGATGTTATGCCATTACGTTATGTTTAAATATGATTACGATACCACGATTTTTGAAACAAATTTGCACAATTTGCAAGCTTTGTTCAAGCATAAGTCTATTCGTGGTGAAATATCAAAACAAACTTACCACAAATCAACTGTCAGCTGTCAAATTTACTGTCAATTTGGAAAAAAACTCGAAACAACGGCCTATATTTAAACACTAATAGCTTTAAATTATCTTTCCGGAAAAGTAAATTACCACGATTTTTATGCACTTACTTTATTTCATTTTGTAACTCTAAAAAACATCCTGTATATTAATATATAAACACAATTAACAGTGCTTTCTGTTATTGGAAGAAATATCGATTGATCGATCGAAATAATAGTATCGAATTATCGCGTAAATAAATTGAATTGCGTTGTTTAATAAATATGTGTTGTTAATATGTTTTTTGTCTTTCCCAATTGATTATTTTTTGTTTAATCTCGATTCAACCCCCTGCCTGTAGAACTATTAATGTTCTTGATTCTCCTAGATTTAATATGACCATATAAAGGTTCTCGAGTTCGCATATTTATTCGCATGTATTCACTCACATTGACGTTGCATTTGAATAGCCAGCCGGTTGCGTCTTTGATCTTCGTTCATCGAGTTCGTCGTGTTAATCTCTGAATTTTTACCCCCATTTTTTTAGTCTCAGACGTAAATAATATGCGCTTATCTGAATCATGATTTGTTCTGAAATCAAACCACAAGTATTGCTGTATTTGTCTTGTTCCAAAATTGTTCCAGATTGTTCAAAAATTGAAGGATAAATATTTATTTTTAATGTGTATTTCTCTCACTTGTCTATGTTTTTTTCCGTAATGACATACGCAATTTTTTAAAATTAAATGCATAATGATGATTGGGGGTTTGTTTTTTCAATTTTTTGCATTCGCATTTTTAGCCATTCCAATTATTTCAGCTCAGCCACCGGACCATTATCTCCAGCTTGATCAACAATCATGTCATGGGTTTTGGTTCTATCTTTCTCAAACTCCATACTTCTGCTCTATAGAGAAGTTCGACCAACTCATCAATATGCGTTCATTGTCTTCAAAGCACATTGAAGTGATATAGCAATGATTCGAGAGCTAGTAAAAATAAAAAATACAATAATTCTATGGCATATTCAAATTTATGTATAAATTATATGGTATACCTGTGGTACGTAGCATTAATAATTGCGTGAAATACAGAATATCCCTAAAAATTAATACAATTTTTAAGGGATTTTCGAAATAAAATGCATTATTCAGTATAAGTGATTTTTAAGAGATAAGTACTATACGTTGGTACTAGATAATTAATGAGACATTACTGCAAAATACTAAAGTTGTTTATTTTAATATTTCGTATTGTGTATTCAAGAATATGTAGGTATTATAGGTAGGTACATATTCACGTAATTAGGGGTAGTTTGTGGGGCATTTTAAATATCGCCAGCAATCAACTAGATGGCTGAATAATATTGGACCGAGTCGAATTATCAGACGTTGAAATATGTTTCACACGACACATATTTGTAATACGTTTCACACGGAGCATATTTGCGGAGCCATTAACGGCTTCTGGTGGCAATCATCGTCAACAATAAAAGTCACACTCGACGATAAATCTGCCTCCCCCGGCGCATTGTTCCGGGCTCCTATAAAACCAGGACTTTTTAAACAAGGACGAACAATGGGCGACGTCCAGGACACCTCCGATGACCAGAGACAATAGCGCGAACGGCTCTCGCATCTGAGGCCAGATTAATCTAACAATATCTTATATTTATAGTGCGTCGCTGTAAACTGATCCCAATCTAGCTCAGCGTTCCACAATATATACAATATAAGTACATTCCTATATCGTGAAAGTATTGAGAAAAACGATCATGTCGAAGTCTTGCGATTTTGAGCATTCAAAAAAAAAGTTAACTTTATTCCCCAAAATAAAAATTTGCAAATTATTAATATATACTCGTATAAATCTCTGCTACATGAAAAATTTCAAATTACATAATAAATCAAGATAATGTATTTGGAAAATGTCACATTCTCAGTAGGTATGCCAACAATATATTTTCTGAAATTACCAACCTACAAATATTAATTATTAAAAAAAGATTTTTATTTACTATTAATTATATGTATTTGTATTTAATTTGAATTTTAAGTATTTGGTATCCACTTAATGTGATTATTATTTTTATATGTCGTTATTTTTTTTATTAAACTATCCATATTATAAATGTACACTTTACCTATTTGTTTGTAAAAGCCCTGTAGGGCGTTAATAAATAAATATATAATAATAAAAAAAGCACATGAATAATAATAATTTTGCAAATAATTGTGATACAAATCTTCTGTGTGTAGTTTGCTGGGATATACTGCAGTGTATATCTAACCTCCGTGGCCAGCATTTCGGATCATTAGAGCAGATTGCATTAAAATTGATGGTACCATAAACTATATCAATAACGCTGGAAAACATATTATAACTTTGAAATGCTTTGTGTTGTTCTATGAATGTAAAGTCGTCGTAAATTTAATTTGTAATTGTAGTGTTGTAAACGTAAATGTAAGAAAAGTTTTTATAAATTTTGGTGTGCTGACTATGTAAAGAATACTAAAATTTCAAAATTACTTTCAGTTTCTGTAAAAATATATATCCATACCTATTGTTTTTTAGAAAAATTATAAAAATCATCAATTTTTTCTCTTGCGGAATGTCAACATCACATTTTCGCTGCTCATTTGAAATCTGGATCTGGAAGATTTCTAGTAATATCTCAAGAATAATCCGTCAGTAATAATAATTGGAATATTCTACTTGCCCTGAAAGCATTTTTCCTTGTTGACTGTGTCCTGGTGTACAGAACCAATGTGGAGCCAGCTTTTGTCCTGGTGACCAGTTTTAGCAACAAAGTAGAAAGAGTACGCTTCGTGAATTACAGGCATTATGGAACATTTTCATCCACAAAAAAATCACTTCATAAATAAAAAACAACTGGATTATTCATACGTTTTCGGGACACCTTGTTAAGATAGTAATAATAACTTCTAACACTTTAATATTTTGTTTACTGAGACACGAAATAACTCTACAGTAGACTGGCTAAACTACTGTCTCAAGTTTTTCAGCCATTATGTTCTCCTTCTAGGGCCTGGAATTCCGGCAATTTTTTCTGCATTATGAGATGCAAAAACTCGTACTTCTCTGGATGTCTCCCTATATATCCAAGATATTAAAAAGATATATTTTGAATTTTAATTCTTTTAATAACTTTTCATAATTCTGTCGTAATTCTGTCCATCCCTCTTATTTTGAGTATTCCTATGTAGTGTACATCCACATCTCGAATACATTGAGTCACCTTATCAGTTCTTCGGTAAGCGTCCATCCTTATATTCCATAAAAAAACTGTAGCATCTAACCATTAGCATTCGTAATCCAAGGTTAAGATCATGACTACAAAATATATTTTTCATGCGAATAAAGGTTGCACGAGCTTGCACAATGCGGCGTTTGATTTCAACTGAAGGATCCCATCTTTCATTTA
This sequence comes from Agrypnia vestita, assembly GCA_016648135.1. NCBI lineage: Eukaryota > Metazoa > Arthropoda > Insecta > Trichoptera > Phryganeidae > Agrypnia > Agrypnia vestita. Next base: position 171,514 of record JADDOH010003185.1, on the reverse strand, counting down.
ATTGCAGCCAAGGTTTAAATACTTATATCTTCTCTAGTTTTGTTCCAGCAATCTAAAGACTTTTATAAATTTATACAGAATAATACTGTAGTACACTATACTTTTATTTCACACTTTAATATCGACAAACTAATCGACAATATTCCAAAGATGTCACGAATCGTGAAACCTGAACTAAGAAATAACTTTTGTACATTTATATGTAGGTATTCAGCATTGCCATAAATGTAGAAATTAGTTAAAAATATTTCAGATACTATTTTGGTTTTGACCGACGTAATCTGTACAATTCCCTAGTAAACATCTATATATTTGTATTCAGTATTTTATCTGTTTGGAATTGATATCAATCCCTTTGTATTTTGCAGATAAGTAGTAATTCTATTTAAAGTGCAGCTTGCAGAAGCATGCAGAAGGTAGAAACCTTACTTTCTGTTATTTAAAATGTACCAAAGGTTGAAGCGAATCTCTCCTTCTTCGTTTTACTTTCAATGACAGTGGTCTTGTTCTTCGAACTGCGATTAGTTACTATGATATCAATATCTGTAGATATATTATCCTATATACTTGTATTGTTTTTTATATATTAATCCGGTTCAGAATTTTTTTTAACGCTATGAGAATAAAAAAATATTCTTATGATTTCTAAATGATTTGTATAAATTTAATAATAATACAAAGATCTAATATGTGGCGTATGTGACGTTTCCTTCGTTGCAGTTAAAAGACATCTATCCCCGAAAATGAAATAAGGTGTCGCCAGCTTTAGAAAACAAAAGCCTCCGGGTGGACAGAATAGAAAGAGGACGGGGAGACGATCTGGTCAGATAAATGACACAAATTGAACGGAAAGAGCGAGACAAAAGGCAACCTTTCCGATATTTACTGCAGGAGATAAATACATTGTAAAGATTCGAAACTTCTTCTTAGTTGGCTATCTTTTGTATGGCTGTGTCAATTCATGAGTGTAATATTTCAAGTAGTACATAAGGCATTTACGGTTATCGCGATGACACGTGGGTGTACAAAAAAGTAATCCTGCTCGACTTCCTTAACATAACTCACCGATCAACGAAATATATTCAACTTTTCGGTTTGCATACAGAAATAATAACTCAAATGATGAATTCCTTGATATAAGGAAGGTACAAGTACATAAGTATATAATCAAATTATTATAATCATACTTATTATAATTCATTTATTTCATCTTCTTCTTATGGTGTCATCTCCTATCGAAGGATAAAGACATAATCTCCAGAATGGAGATTATGTCTTTATTTACCGCCACATGGAATAACTCTGTCGAATTACACTTATACCGGTCCCTCAAATTACGCAGCCATGAGATGCGGTATATATTTTGCCCTATATTATATTTTGATTTATCCTGGATTTTGATCCTCTCATAATATGTCCGAGATACTCAAACTTTCTCGTCTTGAAAAATCTGATATTAGAAGAATATTTCGATCGTAGTTTTATCATTAATGCGACATAAGTATTAGATTTTTTACTGGCAAATAAATTGCTTTGAAATAATCCAGAATGCACGCAATTCTTATCTTTAAAAAATAAATTATGAAGAGGAAGAATATAATTCAATACATTTCACAGCATACACAATAATGTCAATTCGGTGTTTACATTTTCGCATAAGCATTGTATTGAAAACCGATAAAATCAGTTTTAAAAACTCGATTTATAAAATATAATAAAATTCAAGTAGAACAAAGTTTATGTTTTCCATCAATTTTAATGATTGTCTTGAATAATGCTTACAATATTAACGACAAATCCATCAATGGTATAAGTAAACTTTCTCTATACGCACTTACTGACGTAGCTAACCCGTAAAAAATGACGTATTTTTATATGTCGGTTCCTAAAGAATAAGTATGCAAAATTTGGGTAAGATCTGTCAAACTGTGTGAAGTGGTAAAAGGATGGGGTAAAGGGGAAGGGGGAATTTCGTCAATGTTATTTATTTATATAAAAAAAAGTTACAAATAGTTATGGACAGACAGACAGCGAAAATATTATATTTAGATTAGATAAGTAAAACTCACACATTTGCAAATGCAAACGCGTATGCATAAATAAATGTCAAAAAGCTGACAAATATAAAAAATATTTTTCGTAAAATAATCGAATAAGCAAAAAGCGGCTAAGTGCCTCGTCTCTACTTCGTGTACACGAGCGATCCTGTATCATTTCCTTGATTCATTTCAATAATCCAGACAATGAAATAAATGTGGCCGGTGTCAGCGGGATACTTTATAATATAAAACACTTAAATATACCTGTCAGATTGAAAACAATGCAGATTCGCGTTGAATAAAACCTTTGCATAATATATTATACTAAATTATATCTAGACGACTATTGGAGAACCTTCTTCCATCGTCGCCGAGATAAACCGACTCCTTTTCTCTCTTATAGATTGTTTAACCATCTACATGATGGTGATGTTTCAAATAAATACGAATGCATCGCTCAGTCTCAATAACCCCACTATACAAATTTGATTTAGTTAGAAAAATAAAATATAATTAAACGAATTAACTTAGTTTATTCCCACTTAATTTTTGGTAAAAACCAACCGGCTTCGAAAACAACGTTCCTTCGTCAGGGTATACTTAATACTAATTAAACCTGTTTCTTTCGCACCCCCCACTATTTACCCCCATTTGGACACTGAGGTATGATTGTTCATAATTTCACAACACTTCTTCTACTATTAATACTAAATAAATAAAAGTAAAGTTTGTAAAGTTTAATTAGTATTAAGTATACCCTGACGAAGGAACGTTGTTTCCGAAACCGGTTGGTTTTAACCAAAAATTTAGTGGTGATAAACTAAATTAATTCATTTAATTATATCCATAATGAATAACAAAGAAATAGCAAAATACAATAGTAGAAAAATAAAACTTAGTAAAGCATATTAACTTTGATATTTTATTTATTTCTGAAATACTTCACATTGTTTTTTACAATTTCTTCTTCAATGTCTCTGTAGTCAATATGAAGCATTGGCTTACTGAATCTTTCACCTCTACATGCTTTCTTTTTTGGCGACTGTCTTCTAGTTTGACATCTAGAGCAGGTATTTTATATCCTTCTTTACGCCACCCTATTACCGAAATCAGGGTCTTCCTTCTCTTCTCCTTTCCAGTATCTCAGCATCCTTTAAGAATTATTTTTGGAATACGCGCTTTCTGCGTCCACTGGACAGTTATCCATTTTTCCTATGGAAAGAATGGAAGAAATATTTCATAATTTTGGTCAACACCAATACCGTTACGAAGCTTCAGCCTCCGTATTCGTCGATCATGGTTTCCTGGAACTTCTTCCTATTCGTGAAGATGAAAGGAAGATATTATATTAACATTGGGAAGATAAATATAGAATAGCTGCCATACCGAAAACTGCATTCCAGAAATGTTTCACAAGTGTATTATATATAATATGTATGAATTAAATTCAAATTGGTAAATAAATAAATATTTTTTTTTTTAAATTATCAAACTCATACACATATTATGGTGCCAGTGCCAGAAACACAAGGAACAAGAATCTAAGAGTTACCGTATTTTACTTCTCCTGGACCTCTAGATCACTAATATTAATTAATATATTATGTCCACAGAAAGATAATTATTAATTAAGATAAATCATAAAATTCTCACAGAGACGAAGCTATTTATATGGGAAACGTGTATTGAAGTCTTTATAGGGCTCATGACGTGTCTGACCTAGCTTAAGTGATCACTTTACACAATGCAACGTTCATCAATTCCACCGTAAGAACTTCCACCCATTATCAAAATGTTGCATATGTGATTTAGAACGTAGATATGTGGATGTTCTCACGGTGGAAATGGTGAACGTTGCATTATGTAAAGTGATCATTTAAGCCAGCTCATACAGGTCACCCCCTAATGACTTCCATACATAAACTGACTGTGATTGCATTCAGAACCGTTTTTTTTATTTGTTTGGATATTGCTGCCTTTTCTTTTATACCCCTAAAACACGAGGAGACAATGCGGCAGGAGCACAAGCAGACAGCCCGGACCCCAGGAGCGCGCGGGGGGTTGGCGAGCGTCAGGACTCATCCAGCCGCTCTCGCTCAGTCCATTGTTACACGAGACAATCTCTCAGCATGTAATAATAAAATTCCTTCACCAAGACATTCTTGCGGAAAACAATTAATGCATTGTGTTTAATGTTGGAAAGCTCCGTCCCCGGCGGGCTTTCCTCATTGTGCCCGGGGCCTTCGTACCGGCGCGATAGTACCGCACTTTGCGGATTGTTTGATTTTTAATTCTTAAGAGGTTTTTATTAATGAATGGGATATATTCTTATTTATGTCTTGGAGCTTATGAGTACTTAATACTCTCAATGAAAGCGCTCAATGAATAAATATATAATATCGAATAAATTGCATTTTGAATACTGAAAAATGTGGAATAACATGTTATAAAACATGCGATGTAGTCAAAAATTCATTTGGATAGGGGAAGGCGTCCTATTGTTTTTCAATTATTTTTCAGTCTCTAAATAATAACGAAGTAGTGTGGAGTGACTATATTTTCTTCGGGGTTATAAAATGCAACTAAATGTTTCAGATCTGTACGATTGTTCATGTTTATGATTGAATTTTATTTTTGGAACGCAACTCGTTAAAAGATAACATAATACTAAAGATTTTATTAGGTGCTCCATTTTTATGCAAAACACTTATTCGGCCACTCTTAAACTTCTCGATCCGCGAAAAAAAATTTTTTTTAAAATGACCCTGTAATGTGATAAAAGTCTACGATGAATTTCGCGCGCCTTTTTGTCCACAGAAATTCGGTCCCTGCTCGTTGTGCAAACTGCTAGCAGAGCTAGCATAGCCGGAAGGTAAAGAACCTGATAGGGATCATTTTTTACATAAGTGACTGCAGTCAAACCAACCCTAATCACGCATACGCAGAATACAGTTTGACAACCTTGAAGGTGTTTTACGCAAAAATTAACATAATTTTTGACCCTTACTTGTATTTCCTAACAAGGTTAAATATATGGCCTTTTTAAAAACAGGACTATCTTGCTAGTCTTGAATGAGGCTCGAACCTGCAACAACTGAATTACTAGACAGGTGTCTCAATTGCTAGACCAACGAGCACATAATTTCGGTTCTTTTCGATTTCGATACTCACATATATCATTTACATTATATATATTTTTTTATATATGGATGTGTGTGTAAGTACGTATGTAAAAATTACTGAACCCGGTGCCTCTTATAATAACTAAATAAAATATCACTGATTGACACTATCAAACAACCTATTTTGGTGCTTAGAATAATTCTACGGTATTTATAAAAAAATTAAATACCAAGCAATCAAAACGCAAGATAAAAAATTTCAAAATCGTGTTAGAATTTGAGTGAGACATATATTTTAAAACAAATGTTACTATTTTCCTGGAGACAAACTTAAGTTACATACTTTGCATTGTATAACAAGCGACAATAGCTTTATTCTGAGTGATGCATATCTTTCTATCGTAAATCCATTATGAACATGTTAGCAAAACGGAGTTCTATCGCCTTCCATGACGTACATAATATCTATGAAATAAACATAATCCCGAGGAATTCAAATACATTAAAAGTTGCGTGGTAAAGAGTAACACAACGGCTCAAGTAATATCGCAACAACATCAATGAATATAGGCAATTTAGTTTTTTTATGAAGTGGTATATTTTTAATGCCTCGAGATTTAATGAAACAAGACTATCGGTTTGCATTGTCTTTGTTATACTTAGTCCGAAACCCTTTTAATATATTCCACAAGTAATGCAGGGAAAGAGTCAAATAGATGTGATTATATTGTACGACTTCAAACGTGATTCGTACTGCTGGCAATTTAATTTTTGAATTGGTGGCTCGAAATCCCTTGGAGGGATTTTGCGCAATCAGGACTAGCTGTGGAGTCTTCTCCATATACAAAGCAGGGAATTATATTATTCATTACACACGGCGGCGTCTAGGAACACGCGTTTTGTCACAACCGCCATTATACAGACACGTTCAGTACTAGAAAGCCGATACCCGACTACTTTAAATAGACGTCATGTATTTTACAGTTTTCTGCCGGACTACAAACAAATGCACGATGCATGATGCATATTTAAAGTTGTTAAAGTCGATAAATAATAATGAAATATTAAATTATTTTATCTTCAATTGAAAACATAGGTATTGAGCTTTTATTTATTGAAAACAACCAAGTACTGAGATTTAATCTCAGTCTTTGCATTTTTTTCGGGTTAAATTTTAAAAAATAGTCTTTTACTTTTCTTCAAAAAATTATGACAATTTTTTGTTTATTTATTTGAAATAATAATAACATTGTAATATTATTTCAAAAATATTTTAAAACTGCTCATCAATATTTACAAAGTCGAGGATTAGCCCGACTATTTAAGATCACGTATAAAAAAATATTTATAAATTCATTTTAATAAAACGCAAAAACTGTATTTTTTCGTGATCGTGAAGTCTGGAGCAGGAAATTGCTGATGGCGGATTTAATCAATACTATTATCAAAAACAAAAATAATTAATTAAGAGTAATTATAGATGACTCACAGACTCATAGATGAAGCTATCTATCTATGAGGAAAAGCATGTATGGAAGTTCTTTTTGGGCGTCCATAAGGCTAACGACCTGTGATGACCGGCTTAAGTGATCACTTTACACAACGCAAATACACCGATACCATTCAAGAACAACTATACATCTATCGAAAACATTTACATAGAGATAGAAAATCAGATAGGGACAGAATGTCAACTAGGTGGGAGGAAGAAAGGGGGGGGGGATTAAGCGAGAAGAGAGGTAACAACTCTAAGATCAGGCTATTAGATAAATTTATTTGTTTATTTATTATCAATTATAATATTATCAATAATATAAAAAAATTATATCCATATAATAAATATACTTATGTGATGTTTTGACAGGTTACGCCAGTCGTAACGTTTTCTCCCTTCTCCTGTGGTTTCGGTCTTACAATAAAAACGGAATCAACTCACGCGTTTATTCAGGACTTTACAACAATATTATGTCTAATGTAATCTCTCGTGGCAGTGCGTCTTTCCTATCAAAGGGAACAACCAGGAATGATCTACCTACGTTCACATTCTCGCATCTTCCGTCCATCTCGCGAACATACAGATATCCATTTGCATCGAGATACATTACAGTAGGTATGTTATTTATGTAACTTATTTTATTAAAAAACATTTTTATTACTTATTAATTTTAATGGCTACAATTAGCCAACAACAGGGAAGAATGGAAAAATAAGGAAGAGGCCTATATCCAGCAGTGGAAAGACGAAAGCTGATGAAGAAGAAGAAGAAGAAGATTAATTTTAATATAAAATTTACCTTTTTTATGACAACATCCAGTAATTTGTTGTGCTCTTAGAACATACTAATAAAAATACTATTGTTATCTATCACAAACGAATGATTGGCCTTTTAAGAATATTCAATCAACAATTTTTTCAAAAAAAAATTTGGGAAAAAAAAAATTTTGAAAAAGATTTTTTTTTTGAAAAAAATATTTTGAAAAAAATTTTCGGAAGAAATTTCGAAATTTTATTTTGAAATATATTTAAAAAAATATACTATAAAGATGTTATGGACGTTACACGAAGTTACGGGGACAGACAGACAGACTGACGGACGGACAGACAGGCAACGAAATTATTATAATTGGGATGGGATATATGAAAAATTATGATATTTCTTGTAATCGATTCCCCTGTTTCGAAATTACAGCTAACAATTTTTCATCCTGTATTTTACATTCAATAATATTTTTTAAATATCATAATAAAAATGAAAAATATTTGGTTTACACAGGGTTCGGTTATTTCAAAACGCAATACAAAATTACACCATCGCCGTCGTCAACAGCGCATGAATTAATTAATAAAACAACTGTTTTGCCGACAGTCACCGGCCGCACGGATACGGCGTGTGTTGGTGAATACTTTCTTTCTTTCAACGGATTTGCACTTTCTCTAATTACACCCCACCTCCGGCTGTATTCGGTTACTTAATTATTCCACGACTCGCCACCCCCGCCGCTGGGGGCTGCACGCCATCACCGCACGCCCGAAGTAAAACAAAAAGTAAAACTGTAAAATAATTGTTTTCAAAATAAAGTTGGTCCTTTAGGCCGAATTAGATAAGTACAAAATTATTTACCAAACAGACAACACACTGCACAAATTTTATTAATTGCATTTTTAATCAAATTTCAAAAAAACACGTTGTTTCTCCGTGGGGTAAGCAGAGAGAATAGAGCGCCACACTTCTCTGTCCTGACATACAACTCTCGCCTCATCCACATTCAAACTTATTCCGCATATAAGCTCGACTGTTGTTGAGGCTTCTAACGGGACCATCTTCCAGTATCTGGTTAATCTGGTCATGCCACGTCTTTCATGGTCGTCCTCCCTCTCTGGTAGCGTCAACACATGCGTTATATATATATGTTATTATATATAAACTTATATATAATATATATCTAATATATATATATATATATATCATATATATATGATATATATATATATCTTATATAATATATTATATATATATATATAATATCTTTCTTACCAGTTCTTTTCTCATTCTTTTTCTCATTCTTTCAAACTTCATTTATTTATTAAAACCATTCGATTCGTTAGATATCAGGGATAAAAACTAATCCTAAGCATAAATTTATTATATTTTGCTAATATAATTCAAATCATTATTTTTATATATATTTTTCGGATAATAATGTTAGTAAGTATGAATAATAATTTGATAATATGTGGATGTTCTTATGGTTGAATAAGTGAACGTTGCAGTGTGTAAAGTAATCACTTAAGCCAGCTCATGCAAGTCATAAGCTCTGAGCCACCCTATAAAAGACCTGCATACACCATTTTTCATATAAACGGCTTCGTCTCCATGAACTCCCATAATTCGTATTAATATTAAGCATAAATTATTAATAGTAGGTACCTACTGTAAGATATATTTATGTTTTAATAATTATAATACGTAAAGGATTACAATCAAAGATTATTATAAATTTGATCGAAAAATGACATGAACTGAAGTAAATTTCTCTTTACATGGTCTAATTCCACGGCTGGTTCCAATTCGTTTGACTTATTTAAAAAAATTATGCACACGTCTCTTCACACACGACTTCATCATAGAAGATGAAACAGCGTCTTTAAAAAATAAGGTATTGCATTTTCCTTTAAAAGTGAGCACGTACTAATGTTTGTTTATATCGAAAATATTTTATTTAAAAGGGTCGATATAAAAAAATGTACCCAACCTTAAATCAAAACAATAACAAGCAATATATTTGACCGTGAACCTTTCAATGCCACGAGAAAATTTCGTGAAAACGAAAATATTACGAATCGTAAAGCTTCACGACGAGCGGGAGGTTCCAGCGTAAGAGGTTTAAGTCCAGACCCACCCAAAACGGTCAGCTGTGGAAACTAAATAAAGATAAACCACCCCTCCCACCGCGCGGCCCGCCCCCTCTCCCGACCGAATGGACCATTTTATCCCCCTTGACCATGCGACCACGTGTGCGTCTAAGAATAACCACATAAGTTGTTTTGGTGAACTCAGGGATTCTAAAACTATTTACGGAAATAAACAAAATAAAAATAATCATTTTTATTTTACACTCTTGTTGCTGGGATATTGCATTTTTAGAAGAAAGTTCAACAAATTAGATTTATCACGTCAAACTCCACCTATCAAAAAGTATTAATAAATACTTTGAAGGTCTTCCAGGTTTAATAAAAAACTAATTAATGTATTTTATTGTGTACAGAAGTATATCACTAAATGATATACTTATTCATCGTGGAATTTATTATTAGTGTACAAATTTATTGGTGAAATATCAGGCGGTATGATGCTTTGTATGTAGTTAAATACGTATGTTAATTAATTCGTTATGTTAAAATGCAAAATTCAATACCTTCCTTATCTGATAAGGTAGATTCATATTGATGCCATTTCAGTATTGTCACAATTAAAATAAATTAATTCTTATAAAAAATCGGCGCTTCGCATATGAAATTATTAGTATATTTTAATCTATTGGGGGATGTCTGCATAATTCATACCTACTGGATCTTTATTTATTAATCAATTGGAATATTTACATGTTAACAGCAGAATACATTAGAAAAATATATTTATAATATTTAACAAGGGCAGTCTCGAATCTTCTATCCCATCAATCAAATATAATAATTTCGTTGTCTGTCAGTCTGTCCGTCTGTCTATCTATCTGTACCCGTAACTTCGTGTGATGTCCATAATTGCGTTCGAATTACGGACGTTACATCGCTAAAAAAAACTAATTAAATGTCCGAAGATGGGGCTTAAATCCCGGGCCAGTAAACCCAAACCGGCCGCTATACCCATGTTGTTATGGTCGCCTCTCCATGGACCACCAAAAAGCTATTATAAATATATACTAGGGCTTAGCAAAGACGCGAACTAGCTGTAAACCGTCATTTTTAACTGGTTACAGCTAGTTCATAGATATTAAAATGGATAAATATATTATACATTATTGCATTAAATACTCAATGAAAAAGAAGGCAGAGTAAAATGGGAGATATTTAGGGAGGCTTTCATTCGACAATGACAGAAAAATGGTGAAGATGATGATGAACATGAATATAATACAAATTACTAGTTTACCGCTAAACATATGAGTATGTTTCATTTATGTGTGTTTGATGTTCTCAGATAATTTCTGTTTTTAAATTTATGCAGTCCGAAAATTTGGAAATCTTTTACAAGTGTCAAAAACCGTAGGGGAGTCTTGCACGGCGTAGCGGTCTCGTAGACTTAGTGTCGTAGCACGTGGGCAGTGGGCAACCGTATAGCCAGCCCATTCAGTCTACGAGCGCTACGACGCTCGATATATCGATTGCATCGAAGTGGCTTGAAGGGCGCCTTAGTACGTGGGTTTTTATACGCCGACATCACATGTCTTTTTATCTGTATCGTAAATACTATATTGAGTGTCGTCTAGAAAACTGTATCTCTGTTGTGCTTTTAGTTTAGGAATTTAGTACAAATTATTAAAATTATTATTACTAACATATAACTACCTACATCTTTTTCAATTGTTGTTACATAACTTTGTGGTAAATTAATAATTAAAAGAAAATACTTCCAATTTTAATCTTTAGTATACGTTGTGTCCTGATAAAGGACTATTGGCTTCGAAACACTTTAATAGTTCAATAAATAATTGTTTCATAGAAGTAATTTCTTTTTATCTGTTTAAAAAAAACACTTTTACGAATTGCTTAAGTATTGAATCCGTCTAGTGATTAAAGCACTCTCCTAATTATTTTGTCGTGGGGGGCAATGATATAATGAACTGTAGATACGTTACAAGCATGAAATCTTGTCAATTCAAAAGTAAGGTAATTGGCTTACTTGCATTCGTTATTGAACGGACCTTCTTTGTGATCGGGCGCGACGCAACGCCGAAAAAAAAGGCCCGGGAAAAAGAGACACAGTATCGTACACTATTGTAAGAATGAGTATGTTATTTTAGTCACCGTGACTTCAAATTACCTGATTTTTACGTGATTATTTGATTATGTGATTTGTTCTCTCTTTGAATGCAATATTTGCTACATATGAAAGCCGGCTAGTATGGGAATAACGTGTCTATATTATAATATGTCAATGGTTGGGGGATCGTGTTTCGTTCCAGTAAGTTTCATATTTTCACAGATTTTTTTTCAAATAATCATGAACAAGCAAGCGTTTAGCCTATTTTGAAAAAATATGAATATAAATGTACTCTGTGCACACATGTCTAGTTAAAGAATTATTAACTCTAACTAAATAAGAGAAGCCAGTGTTACACTCATTGGGCTACATTTATTTCATTCGAGATAAGCATAATCAGAAATATTAAGTAGTCATCGGAATTCAACATGCTATAATATTGCTACTGCGTTGTTCTTAATATTTTAATTCATAAAATTAAATATATAAATTACATTACCATATTTTGCAAAAATAGCTATTTTGACAATCATAATCAGAAATATTAAATAGTCATTGAAATTCAACCTGCTACAATATTCATATTGTATTATTCGAAGGATAATACAATATGAATATTGTTTTGATTGATTTGACTTGAAGGTATAAATTATATTCCCCTACTTCGAAAAAATATATCTTGACACATGAGATAGAAAAATAATAACAATATTGAACAATAATTATGGACCAATATAAAACTTCCAATATCACTTTCCTCTTGTCAAAATATCTCATAAGAAGCGATATGAGAGACGATTAACGGAATCCCACGCACCTGCTCATGAGGTTAGGAGCAGTAACTTTGTTAATTAATTCTATAGAAGATATGGCGAAAGGCGCAAGACTTAATTACAGAACGTCGAGGAATTATTATCGATAATCAAGTTGATACCGCAACTTATATACTTTGCCGGCGTGACTGTGTGGCGTGTGGCGTACAACACGTGAACAAGTAAGTGTTCGATAAAAATTGTCAATTTAATTTATAGGTTAATTTAAAATGAAATGAAAATTGCAGTCATTTAAGATGGATAGAATTACTTTATATGAATATGAATACCATTTTTTTAGGTAAAGCAATAAGAACTTTGTGGTTAGGTATTTATTTATTGAACTAAAGTTTTCTTTGTGCTAAAACACTTTAAATTTATATTTTTATGCAAATTGGTTTTTGAGTTTAAATTAAATGATTTATGTATTTTTTGATCTCTGATAACCTCTCTTTAATCTCCATTTGAAATACAAATTCATTTTATATAAAAAATATTTCGCCCGTCTTACGCCCGAATTCAGATTCAATGCTTAGTGTTTTAATGGTTAAGATACGCCTATAAAGCGTGATTTTCAATACAAAATAACACTTTTAAGGCGTACCTTAACCTTTAAATCATCTAAGTATTAACTCTGAATTTGAGGCTTAATCTTTCCTTTTATAACTACATAGATAGCACTTCTTTTTAATTAAATCTATTGACGCTCCACATTCTTTTATAGCTAACAGAAAGGTCAAATAATAAAGATTGGTTTAGTATACTGCAATCAGGTCAATATAAGGTATAATGTTGTTTTAAATGTTGGATATTTTCACTCAACTAGCACGTTCCTGAGGGACGGTCATTTACGTCGTTTGGTAATGAATTAAACATAAGTACAAGATTTCATATTTACCTAATGACATCGATTAATCATCAATTTTCTATATAAAATATACCTTCATTCTTCCCTCATGAAGAAACGGATGCTGCAAAACTGATGGGAATTAATGTTTAAAACCAGTTAATGTAGCATAGTAATCTCAATACATAATTTTATTTAATTTAATTTTTTTATTTAATATTCATGGAAGACCAACAGCACAACAAAGAAGCATAGAAAACATTGATATAATATAGATGGCCAATTACAGGTCTCCACATATAGAAAAAAATTATAAATTATATTATAAATTATAAATTTAAAAAATGTATACTTTGCTGTATGCTTGAAATAATATTTGAGGCATTTATTTACCTTTCATCTCTTTACAATAAAAATGCCAATTATATTTTTTTTTATTTCAATAAAACTTTTGTATTTCAGTTGCACTTATTTCCGTGAAGTTGAGAAGTTTCTTTTTAATCGTTAGAGGAATTTAAATTTTATTATGGTCAGGTTAGATAATTCAATTGATGGGATGACAACATTACAACGTCCTGACACTTACATCGCGACGAAGTTTGCGCGTTCCAGAAAATGTTAGTGTACGTAGGAACACGAACGAGTACTACTTCGCTTCGTGACACTTGTTGAGCCTCGTGGCTGTAAACACACTTCTAGAAACCCCACGCACTCCTCGCCAGCGCGGAGTGAGATGTGAGACTTGCACAATATAAATGGTGATCGATAACTTACGCCAATATTCAAAGATACACTCAAAGTGAAATATTTCTTCAATGGAAAAGAAATTCATTCAAATATTGTTATATTATACGTAGAATATTTATGTATGCTAAAAAGTATGATGAATTATTTATGTCTGTATTTACGTTTTCAATTCTATGAAGTATTGGACAGATATAAGTTTCTTTCACCGCTGATATTATAATATCATATTGACAAAGATAAAAAATGAGGCTTTTAAACACATCCTTTCAATATACTACATCTTGACGGATTGTATATGAATTATTTTTTAAATAATTTGTGAAAAGCTATTTTAATATGTTTTTCATAATATTATATTAAACAAAGTTTAAATTCTTAGTAACATTAGCTAAAGAAACATTATAAAGACAGGTCGATTTACTGACTCAAATAAATAGTGTGTGTCTGAAATAAATCAAGTTTGCTAATATAAAATGTCACACGTTAGAGTATATTTCATTAATATAAGAAAAGGTACCTACTCTGTTAAACAAAGAAATTAACTTGTACCGTATTAGCTAAAAGATTAATATAGGTTTATTCATAATGTTTGTAAGTGTACGCGTAGATGATGGAACTTTGTTTTTTAAAGCTGACCTAAAGTTCGTTGTCTATCACAGAGTATAAATTTGTGCGGAGATGACCTAAACCCCTTTTTAGGCGAGAGGATTGGATCACAGTGAAATAATATAACACATTTATACTACACATTAAGAATTAATTAAGTATCACATAATTAAATACACTGGTAAACAAAGTGTATTATTATTTTTTAATTTTTTCCAAATCAAGTCTCTTCAACTTAAAAAGGTCTTCTTTTAATGAATTTCGACTTATTTCCCTAGAAATCATAATTTTTAAGAGTATTTCGTTTGATCTTTTGATAATTACTTTAATGAGTTTGTAGGTGGAATCCGTGAACTTTATTTATATTGCGTATTACAATTACCATTTAAGCCAGCCATTAGATAGGCCCTATAAACATCCAAAAGACTGTCATACCTATTTTCTCATATAAATATCTTCATCTCTGTAAGACTTCTACAATTATCTTGATTATAAAATCGCAGTTGCAAAAAGTAAATATTATTTAAAGGCATAAAAATGACTTCTCGGACAATTTTTCGATTCATATGCATAAATAATGATGTTTGGCAAACAAGAGCTGCAGATAGTGAAGCCAAGCAGGCTGCTCGGTCGTGCATGGCCGGGCACACAATGCATATAATTTTCGTCCGATGCATGAAATATATGTGTGTAGAAAATATAAATCGATAAAAGGAATATTCTTCTCCTTAATAAATACACATTTTATGGCCGCCGTATCGGTAATTCACGGCGAGACTTTGTCCCATTGTTTGATGAAATTTATGATTACAACAGTCCGTGTAGTTCTCCATACAAAACCCATCGATACCCATTGATCATCAGAGCGTGACCGGGAGAAATGCACCCTGCCCCAAATAATATATTTATAAATAAAAAATGCAACAACAATAAACATTAGAGCACAAAAAATGTACAATGTGAAAAGTGCATCCCCGCTCTGCACAAATTGCGTGCACCGTCAGCAAACAAACAATCTCACAAAATGCACATAGGAACACAAGCTCCACCAAAACTTACATGAATAATTCAACTTTTGAAAAGCTATTTAATTACTTTTTAAACACACAAAAATAAATCTTCTATAAAACAGAACTATTTTTTAGTGTTTAACTAATGTTTTCAAGTAGTGTGATAGAATATTTAAAAATAATTTTCTTTCATCACCATTTTTTATATCTTCTATTTATGTAGAGAGAACTGTCTTCATTAGAACATTATATTGTAATATTGCATTGAAAAATATTCATATAAATATTTTGAAAAAAACATACAAAGGCGTTCACGGAATACGTGCCACATCACATTACAACATTCTTAAAATTTTCAAAGTTTATCACTTAAGATATTTATTTTATCACTTATTATATCCTAGATCACTAGGCGAGTATGTTGCTCACTAGACTAAAAAGGACTTCAGTTGTACATAAATATTATTTTTTATTAAATTTTATTGAATTAAATATTTGAAGCCTATTTTGAAAGACCCTGTATTTTTAAAGAGAATAATCGCTGATACTCCCGAATGAATTTTTAAATACGCTCTACTTTAAGACACATTTAACGGTACGTTATTTTTTATCCTGGGCTTTATGACTTGTGATATAGTTCACTGTTTTTCGATTTTTCTTCGTCATCTGTCATGCGCGTTCACATCATAAACTAAACCCTTCTGGGAGACCCCTGGAGAAAAAAAATAACAATACGTTTTTTTTGTATCGAGTAACGAAGATCAAATCTGAGTCACTTTCGTACGCTAGGTACATGAAGATAGATTTAATGAAATAAAAAAGCGAGGAATCAATTGCTGGAACTAGGTACGGCTGTTTTGGTAATACCTACCCTATTTTTTTCGGCTTTAAGGTCGCAGTATCCTTTTTTGTGACAGTTTGAAAATTAGGTACCCGTCTCTTGTCTCCCGATCCACGGAAAGATTGCTCCTTAAGGGGTGAGCTTTTGTAAGGAACGATTAAAAGGATACTTTCTCACTCCATCTTGCGTCAATCAAACAGAAATAAGGAACAATAGAGAACAATTTTTAAAAAAACACCTCTACTTTTTTTACTGCGGGTAATATTGATTCTTTAAATAAAGAAATGAATTTAATGAATTCACATTAAAAAAATTTAATTTAATTTTTAACGAACATTTCTACATTTTATTATAAATTTTCAATTTAAGAACATAGTTCAATGATATTGAAAACAATTAGAAAAATATGTACAGAAAAAATCAATCTATGGAAATATATGGTTACCAAAGCTCCGGTTTGGTATCTCTGTATTATAAATTTTTTTTAGACGATTGATTTGTTTTAAGCATTTTTTTTATTTATTTACTAAAAATAATTCGATTTTTAAAATAAGCCTTAAAATTTTTAGGAATAAAAATCACAGCTTCTTTTATTTTATTAGAATATGTATTTAGAAGGTACCTACGTATAAACCAATACTCTCATTTTACAACGAATTTAATTTTCGTCACCTTAAAATTCACATGTAAATTGATATTGGAGTAAAACAACTTACAAAAAACAGTCTCCGAAAACCGATAATTAAGCCCATTGAAGCTTGCACCAAGGGCGGAATTAAAAACTTCGAACCGGATATCCTTTGTACGAAGTAAATTTGAACCCTTTCCGATCGATCGATCAGTTCCCGCCCAATTCGAAGGAACCTTCCGTCCGTTTAAAATAGCAACCTAGATATTAACAATTAGTTTTTTCTCCTCGGGGGATGAAATTCTTATTAACTTTTTTACGGTGTACAATTTCTGACATCACATTGTGCGACAAATAATCAAAGGGTTGACATTTTTTTACCAATCATTTCGGGGTGCTCGCTTGACGAAGGGCTAAGCGTATTGATCTAAAAATTTCCGTCTTAGGAAAACAACAAAGAACCCTTGTCTGTCGGTAGCGTAGAAAAAATGTCACACGTTTCGAATTTCTAATTTACCTGTGCGTACCTTTCAATCACACTGAAAAGATTTGGAAATATAATAATTTATGCATTCGGATCTGCGCTTGTGTCGTAATGGAGGGACATAAACATGTTTTTTAAAAACCTGGGAATATTCATGCAAGCCGTTGTCTGTTTTCCATATTCTTTTACCGAGTCAAACTTGGAGTCGGTAATTTGTGGGTGGCGTGCTAAGGGACCATATCTTGGGACGAGAACTTTTCATGTTTTTTTATAGCTCCGATTCGATTCATAACTTGGTTTATTCGTCGCAACCAATAAACAACTAAAATTAAATACCTCAACGTTCATTGAAACTTTTTCCGTATATAACTTATTTACCTAATAAAATAAATAGCTTTCTTTGGCTTTATTTTGTCTGCCAACCTTTGGTAAATAAAATTGTAACATTATTATTTTGCGTAAGTTACACAAAGCATTATTTGCATTTTTACAAAGTGAGTGCTGTTCATCTTGTTATTTAATTTATTTATACTTATTAAATAATAGTACCCATTCAGATTTAAATGCTTTCATTTGATTTATTTTATTGGCTTGAATTACTAAATCAATTTATAAGAAATAATTAATAATTATATTTTTGCCTTATCACTTATCTTAATGGATCTTACAAATATATATCAAGTAAGTATAAGATAATAAGTTAACCAGATATAAAATAAGAACGTTATAATTTTATGAATAATATATATGTTTATTTTACTTTGTGTCCTTATGTTTGTTGTATTCGCATTCAATTGATGAAAAACGTCTAGTCATATTGTAATTTTGAAATTTCATGTCATCTGTATTCCTTTGCTTGTGAACCAGTAATAAAAAAATTGAGAAATTTAACTCAACAAATTAATGGTCCATATGTATCTAATAAAATAAAATGTTGTGAAATTATACCGAATACGATATATATTTTCAGTATGTCTATATCATTCATCAACATTTAAGGCGTTAATCAGTAATAAAAACAAAACTGATTTGATTTTTTCAACAAATAAATGGTTCATTAGGCGTACTTCGTCGCGGTGCTGGGCGACAGACGACAACAATAGATATGAAAAAATACATATTTTATTAATTTGTTTAATATGAAATCTTCCCGCAGTGATTACGCACAATGGTCCCCCATCCGACTATTAAACACAATTTAAAACTTCATCGAGATCCTTCCACGATCCAAGACAAAATCCGTGCACAAAGCAATGAAATATTAACGTCGCGTCGCACCAATTGTCACGGTAATATATCGTCCCGCCATAGACAGAGAATCTAATTTTCCCCCATAATTTCTCTATGTGAAAAAAATAATATTAAAACTAGTGATTTATATTGCGCTCGGTAGGTTATCCCTACCTAGGATTCCGATATACGCTCTAATCTGGATACATACTCAAGCGGGGAGTATCGAATGTCGTAAAAAGGTCGCACTATTTTATTTTTTTGGCTATCGGGGTAGGTAAATGTCGCTAACGAACTTTTTATAGAGCACAATCGAATGATTTATTTGTTCTCATACATATGTCTATTGCCGACATCTTTATTGGGCGAGATATGATCGAACGTCTGAAAATGATATTCTACGGTAATATACATATGTAACCTATGTATTATATCGCGCTTATGTCCTGAATTCTTAATTACTTTAATCTACTCATAAGATTACGTACTTATTTTGCAACTGGTAAATTTGTTTAGATAATTGCAAATTTTGTAAAAAATTCGGTATATTTTAACTTCTTATTGTATAAATAATGTTTTTTTCACTAATTTCCTGTCGAAAAATTGGTTAATTTGATGACATTAATAAATAGTCACAATGTTTATTAATTAAACTTATTTCTTTGTTTCAGAAGGTAAGCAAATGACTATTATCAAAGCAGTAAATATCGGGTAAGTATTATATATTTTTATAGGTATTCACATAAATGTTGAAATCATTAATACATATGCAAGGTGAAATAAACCTCAAAATGTTTAGAAGGAACTTATACTTATTTTATAAGAACATATACTTATGTAAAAATTTATGTTTATTTATAATAAACTGATTATTAACAGGTCACACATAACCCTGAAAGATAAATATTAAAAAAGTAATCTTATTTAAAAATTGTAAGTATTAAAATGTATCCAAAAATATTGCTAAGAAGTAATAAAATGTTATCTTTGTGTTTTATGTGTGTATACATTGGTACTCATTTTTCGTGTTAGTAGTACGCACGCATACATCTAACGAGGGATAGCTGTTTCCTTTTACAAGAACACCCTCAGCTATCCCTTTAGGACGGAAGCAACCCCTCCTTAGCGTACGCAAAGTGAAGCTTTTTTATGTAAGTAGGGGATGAAAAAAATAATAGGTATGCGTAGGCGACTGATGGGTCGCAATACTAATGCTTCAATTTACTCCGATATTGATTCGAATACTCACTTCTTTCAATATATTGAAAGCACCGCATAAAAATCTAGTAGTTTCAAAATGTTGAAGATATCTATCAAATAAATTTGAATGATATGCCATTGATTAACTTAAAATCTCTGTCTATTCTCCAATTTATATTAAAACTAACGAATGGCGGATGTTAACTGCATTCTAAAAATCAAATACGTATATGCATTTTTTCATTACGATATAACATGTTTAACATCACTAGAAACCATAAACATGGCTATAATTTTTAATTGAATACTTTAATTGAGGAACATTGGTAATCTATTTTTTTGGAATGTGAAACAATTTCTACGCCGTGTGTGCCACGTGTTTGATCATAAACCTGGCGCATCTATTTTTACAAATTACACAAAATATTTTTAATTCAAACACCCCCAAGAGTGTTTCTTTGTATGAAGTTTTCGCAAGGGGTGCGTTATCAGGCTCTGCGGCAGCATCTCGGACGTCGCCCTTAAAAAATCTCCCCCGCCCCACCCCAGAAACAGCCCTTCAACACCACCCGCCAGCTCCCCGCGCAATATATCGATCAGATATTTTTTATGTATTCCGAGGGGAAGAATCCACCCTCGCAACAAAACTCTACCCCACAAAAACAAAAAAAGCCCTCCGTGTTGTGCAGTGTTTTGAATCGTTTTAAAGCCAGAACGAAAATATTTCATCTGACAGTTTTGAAATGGATTCAGAAAAATTCTAAAATGTTTATTCCATTTGAAGTCCTTTTCAAGTGTTTTTTTTTTCAAAAAGTTTTCTCATAAAGTAAAAGAATTAATCAAGCTTTATTTATTAGGCTTTCATAGCAGTGCCACTAACTATAAATAAATTACGAATGAATTAATTTTTAGCATAACACCTAATACCTGTTTCCAAACTTCGTTACTCTATGGGTACAACCAAAGCATTACAGTGAGTTGAACTGCGAATATACATATATCATTGTTATAAACTGTTCGTAGTTTTCATAGTTACAATTGTTATATTATTAATATGATTAAAATAGTTATTTAACAATAATTCATAGTTCACGCAAATATATATAATAGTTTTTCAAAGCATATTCACTCGTTAAAATAGAACATTAGCGTACAATAAAACACACATCTTTCAATTTTTTTATGCATTAAACTTAAGTCGACAATTATTTTTTAATTTGTTCATCCTATTCTCCGATGGCATATACCATAAAAAATAGCAGATGTGATAATATTGAAATACAAAGTCACTTTCACATGTGACACATCATCAATAATACTTGTCTTTGAGGATTGGTGACTGAGAAAGCAGTGAGACTATAAAGTTATACTTCAAGGTCGTGATAAGCGTACCATTAATGTTGAAGAAAGGTTAAATAGATAAGATAAATCATATGAAGCGATAAAAACGCTAAGCAAGCATGAATTGCACAAATATTCACAGCCTGGTACGACCAAATAGAAGATTCAATCGAATGCATTGCAATTTTAAGCTTCCTAAAAATACAAGACATTAAGTTTCTTATAAACTAGTGCGTAAATTCAAAAGCGAAGAATGCTGCAGATTTACCTTACGATAAAAATATTTAAGAAAAATAAAGTATTTTTTTAGTATTTTCAAAGCGCTTATCGGAAAACTTTTATAATTTTAATTAATTAAAGGTTAGCAGTAGGCAGCTGTAAAAAAAGAGTAGTAAGTTAGGACTCTCGCCTCGTGACCCAAAAGTCGTGGGTTCAAATCTCACTCGTATAGCGTATTTCGTGTTTGCATCTTTATTTTTAAAAAAAATGATGACATAATGGATTTACATTACTTTAACATTTTCAACATTTTCTTTTTTCTCCATCTTGTAGCTTTAAGTTTAAAAAATAATTTGAGTCATCCACTTAATCAAAAATTCCAAAAATTGTCCCAGTTTCTTATAATTTGAAGCAAGCTTGGTAGGAGAATTTTTAAATTTGAAACTCCTTTTTTCCGACTGCTGGATAAAATATATATATTATATATTGTTACAAACTATTATTCAGATTTTGTTCTAATTTTGCACACAAGTGGCACGCAACTTTTTTGATAAAATGCGCGTTTATTTTTTATAAATTTTCAACCACTCAAAATCATTTTCAAACTGCTCTCATTTGAACAAAAAAATTTTTTTTTCTACGATATGTTACATCAAAGCATTAAACCCTTTGAGAAGAAAATAATTTCCTTTTTTATTTCACTCAAACCTTGACGACATGATTATCTTCACTAGCTGCGTGCGTTTTGGAGCAGAACCTTTGCAGGATTGCATATAAATCGATAATTTTGAAAATTTTCGAATAAAAATAAATTGTATATGTGCAATAGTTAGATCAAAAATATATATAAATTTGAAATTTTTTTATCCTCTAGGTGGGGTAATCTTTTAAAAGGATAGACTTCTAATTCTCAATGCCGACATAAAAAAATTCTTGATCTTTAATTGTCTTCTCAATTTGTGCATTGGAGTCATTATTATAAATTTTTTGTGCCCGAATTTACTTAAAGTAACAATTTATTTATTTTTAATAAAAGAACGATTATTCAATGTGCTTTTATTAAAAAGTATGTACCTTTATATTTATAATAATTTTTCCTTGTCCATTTTTACTAGACATTATCTTGTTGGACTATTTAATATAACCGATTTCAATATATTATTTCACTAGTTATATGTTAACATTATATTTATTTATTAACGCATTTTACTATCTGCCATTATTGCCATCTGTTTTATTTTCCGCATTCGATCGACAATTGTTAAATATTTAAATATTCACATTTTTCTAACTGCTTACATTAAAAATTCTTTAACAGAATGTCTAACCAGCTCGGAGCACACATTGGCAGTAAGTTGAGCGGACATCCATCGCTATTGTCGTGTATAAACACAATCTGTATAATATGCACACGCACACATATTAGAGAAATCCACTTACAGACACATATGTGCAGATAAGGGCTGGGTACTCAGACTCCAGAGGCTTAAAGATAAAAAATACGAGGGGATAATAATTGCTAGCGAACTAGAAAAAATCACCTCAATATAAGTGTGTAAGTACCTACCCCCTTTTACTTGCAACTTGCGACGCTAGACTTGCGAGTAGATGTGTCTGGGCGAAATCCAATGAAACATTACTTTGAATGTGTTTTCGAGGTATAAGTTCTCAATCAAGCTTATTTATACATATAACTTAATGTTCATTTAAAAAAAAAAAACATATTTACTTTAGTAAGTATAAGACTGAAAGTTTATATATCTTAGGCAGAAAAAACTCTGGAAAGGCGAGCTCTGGCATCGTGAATTTTAAGGTCAACGAGACTATTTTCACCTCGCAGCGTCATTTTCATCATGAGATATGAAGCTTTGAAATATACAATTAACCATGTAATTAGACGCCAAATTGTAAGTTACATATTTATAAACCATATTTTTTTTACAAATACATACATAATAGTATTTTTGAAGAACACATGGAGAAAATTAAATTTTTCACACTTTTTCTTTTAAAAAAATTGAGATGCGAACACGGAATGCATCTCGCATCAATATTCTTATTATGTTCAGAAGCTAAACGCTTATGCTTGAAAATAGGACTAACTTGCTGGTGTCCTGTTATGGGGCTCGAACCAACGATCACTGTATCACTAGGCGAGAGTCATAACCACTACAACAACAAGCTACTGAGCTTTAAATGAACAATTTAAGCTAGCTGATGTGTGTTGCCACTTTGTTTCTTGCGAGAATTTTTTTTTCATCTTTATTCAATGGAATTAAATTAAATGAATATATGCAAGAATAAAAAAAATTAATGTAGAAAATGTCATCGGTATATTGATTAAATTATCAAACCTTAGAAACTTGCGCTATCTATAATATATTCAATATTCTATTGATATTGATTTATTTATTAATAATAATTGGGCTTTTACGTTAGCTACATAGAAATACAATTTTAAAAATGAAATAGTATCCAAAATATGTAATAAATTAACACATAAGAAAATGCAAAATGTAAGTAGTAAGAAAGAAAATATAATACGTAGATAAGTAAGAAGAAAATGATTAAAAATGAAAAATTCAACAATATATAATCGTATATATTTAGTCAAACTATAAAATAAAAGTTAAGTAAATTTGTCTTTTGTGTGCGTATAGTTTACGAACATTAAATATATAAACAAAGGTGTTGACTACCTAGGCTGTGCAATAATGTAGAGGCAAATTCATAATACAGTTAGTGTGAGTAATTCTTTATCATTTAAATATATTATAATTATAATATATTTAAATGATATTATTATAATATATTTTTTTTAAATAGCTTTTTTACATAATGATTCTCACACTTTCATTTAAAGTTACCAACTTCAACAGTTGTTAAGCGATTCACTCAATAATCATGTTGCCTACAAACGGACGGTCCCCTAGTCCGTTCGGCTCCATTCCGTTATCCTCGCCGTGGATTCCGTTCACGCTCCGTTCGCCGACACGATCAAATACCAATTAATCCCCCGCAAGATGTTGGGGTGAGATACACCCGCTGGTCATGTTGTTGTTTGTCAACAATGCAGCGCCGACACCTCGGTCCGACCCACCCCACCTGGGCCTTTAACGGTTTGAGCGCTTACTTTCACTGCTATCACCGATTATTATACTATCTATAAAATATGTATAAAAATGTATTTTTGTATTGTTTATACAAGAAAAAAATTAAATCTTTTACTTAGTCACCAATTATATAAAATGAATTTTATAGATATTTGCAACAGTTAGAAAAATAAAATATTTGAATTTGAATGCATTTTTTTTATCCTCAAGTTAGTGTATATACAGATATATATATAACCTCTTAAAAGTATAGTCTTATAACAAAGCCGACACAAAATATTTCTTCATCTTTCATTTAGTCTTCTCAATCCTTGAAGCATGAGAGTTATTATTATAGATTTTTTTGTGTCCAAATTTACATCAAATAACATTTTTTTTTAATACAAATTAATATGATAATATTTTATTTGACTATTTAATATAACCGATTTCAATTTATTATGTCACTAGTTATACGTCAACATTAAATTAATTTTATAATTAACAGAAATATACTAAACACTAATTTGTTGGAATATCAATATGTTTCGGGGCCAATGATTCCTTTAGCTGGATACAACGTATAACATTAATTAACGTTCATTTATTGTTTATTAACATATTTTATTATTTGCCATATTTCTTATTACTTCCTTTATTGTCTGTGGCGTCTTCTTGCTTGGTTGCCTGACTAAAAAACTTTGGATCGATTTTTAACCCTTTTCCCGTGATCCAATCGAGCTGAAACTTAGCAGGTAGACTCGTAGCAACGATCAAGAAGATCTATCAAATTTTCATTAAAAAAATAATTTTTAGAAATTTTAATATTTTTTTCAAATTGGAATCATTACAAAAGTTTGATTACTACCAACGGCGGCCTGATAATGTCACTTTGAATTACTCCGTCGGTAGATATAATAGGTACTTCACTACGAATTTCGAAAATTTATGACAATTGGTTCACTGATGACAGCACACTTCTGTTTTTTTGGGAAGAAATTAAATAATAAAGAGATATTTTTAGAGATTTTTGACATAGATATTTGTCTAGACATGTTTCATTTTCAGTCAATCAATTATTTGATTACATGATGTTAAACTTAATTTACAAAGAAAGGGAGTAAAATAAAAATGTAAATAAATAAAATAATAATAATAAATAAATAAATAAAATAAAAATGTTTTTATGGGTTAGTTTTTTTTCCGTATTCGATCGGCAATTGTAAAATATTTAAATATTCACATCTCTCTAACTATCCACCATATTATAACTTACATTTAATAAGTTAAATTTGTGGTTTCTGCGAGCGCTAGTGTATTATAGTGCACGTGTTTGTTTTGGATAAGACGTGTTCGTGAAAGTAAACGTAATATTCTATGAGCAAATATATCGAACCTTTGGTCGACAAAAATACTTAAATCTCCTTTAATCTTTACTCATAACGCTACCACTGTTTTGGAAACACTTCTCGAATGCAGCTTTTGGAATGGTGTTCTTGAACCGTCTTTTCTTGATTCAAATGGAGTCCCTTTCAGCGGCATTTTTGACACGAAGAATAGACAAAAATCACTCGGAGCCATGTCGGGAGGGTGAAGAGCTTGATAAACAAAAAAAGTGCTGTATTTGGCCGAGAAAGCCTGAACCAAATGAAATAATGATAATCCCAATTGGACGCTATTTGCTCTCCGAACTGCGGGCCGCAGGAAAAGTGGAGAAAAATTGTTAAGAATATCAAAAGATCACGACCTCGGGGTGATCACGATCCTCACAAATGAGACAACCGACTAAAGAAAAAGAATATTAAGTAATTATGAACATCATGACTAAATAATTAAGTAAAAGTTAAATTTTTAAAAGACTTCATTTGAGGGAAACACAAATAAGATTAACATTTTTTACGGCCATGCAAAGGACAATTAAATCCCTTCTGCCAACGGCTGGTGAAATGTTTATCTTGCAGGACAAATAGAAGGAAAAAGTTTTTAATTAGAACGGAGACAGAAGAATTAATCGTCCGAGTCCTGAGACTTTCGTTATAGAGGTGTTTTGGTAAACACAATTAGAGGCCTCGGCGGACCCGGAACTCGCCCCGCGCCCTGGGAGAGGAGCGGGAGGGGGCAACCAAATTAAGTTCCATCCCCAGTCCTTACCGATGTCGCCTAATAACTGAGAAAACACTCCCGTAATGAATCACTTTTACCCGAATGTTTGTAATCGAATCAGAGCGGGAAGGGATGCGTCTGCTGCGCGCAAAAACTGCAAAACGGAAAGAGACAAAACCCCAAATGGAAGAAGGGAGAAAAACAACGGGAATTATTTCTTATTCAGTCGCCGGAGACAGGCCAGAGTCTGCGGCCCGGATCATCCCGGAAACCGGGGAAGGCGTACCGGAGCGTACTAAATCTAGCACGTCGAGAGGATCCGACCCAGCAATGCCGCAATCCACTTTTGTCTTATGATGAATGATCCTTTTTATAGGATGAATGGGGAAAATTAAGAAGGCGATCATTCATCGAGAAATTAGTGGAGGAATATTCTTAATGACCGGGGGTGAATTAAGGGAAACGGGGGGCGGGGAGCATTGTTGAGGGAAAAGAAAATTAAAAAACAGGATTTTTTCCAATTGTAATTTTCCTCTTTTGTCTCGTTAGCGATATTGTAATTTGATCAGCCGAGGTTCGGGAAACCGAGTCGCGCATGAAAAGCCGAGAGTTTTTTTTTATTAAAGTGTTCGTTTAATTAGAGGGACGACTCTGCGAGGGGAGGCTCGGGGTTCAATTACAACCATTCCGCTTCAAGGTGTATTTAATTTCATCTTGACTTTGAAAGTTCATTAAGACGTGTATTGAGACTTTTTGATTTTTGAATTTATATAAATTATTTCTTGTTAGCATTCAAATAATTACACCCTTAAAATGTTAAAAATAATGGATATATTATTTCATTTTCGCATTTTGAGAAATTTTTAAAATATTCCAGCGAAATAATTAAGAAATATGGGAGACACTTGGGAAAGGTAAAAATGTTCTCAGGTTTTCATGGCCGTTCAGAATCTTCTGTTTACAGTTTTCAATTGTATATGTGACCTCTCTGGCCGACGTTTCGGATCCCACTGCAGGGACCATCATCAGGGCTGATGTTATGTATGTGTGTTGAAGTGTAGGTTAAGTATTGCCTTGAAATACCATACCGAAGTCAGGGTGTGTCTAATTTTGTGTTAGGTTAAGTACTGGATTGCAGTACTGTGTCGAAAGCAGGGTGTGTATGTCTTGATGTAGTAAGATGCATTATAAATAATGTTGAATTAAAATATCGCAATAACAATGAAATATTACAAACAATTATGCACTGCGTGTTAATAATTGACCACAAAGTCAACAATGGCGACCGTTGCATGAGAATCTTACAGGAAACACCATAAAGTACATTTCCGCTTTTGAAATTCTGATTAAATATGAATAAATCCGTGTCCCATTCGCCGGTAGAGCCGGAACGGAATTACCGTTTTGCCATGTGACTTATACATAACTGTTGCAATACATGTGTCCAGTCACTGCATGCAATGATTATATTTGTACTGAAACAATTGTATAATTACCCCTTAAATAATTCCCGTACTATCTGCTGTCGTCAGGGGCGTGCGCAGAAAAAGCCGCGCAAGCAAAAAACCCGTACATTTATAGAAATTTTCTTAAAGAAATTAGCTTAAATAACCCATATATTAATAACGCACGATATAATTACACTTCGCTCCCACCGCGTAACGGCTCAGATCTGTAGAGCTTAAATTTAGCACACAGACGTAATCTCGATGATAATACATTAATCAATTTTTAGATTCACTAATTTACCATCATAATTAATGAATCTAAGTTTTGTATGCGAATTTGTTTATGAGCTTACAAAAATATGGTATATTTCCCACCGAAGTGGTTTTGCACACAGGGTAATATTAAGACTAAAAAGTAAAAAATTATATCACAGAAAAAATTATTTTTTCTTAAAAACCGCGCTTATATTTGAATGTTCTGAAAAGTAAAAAATTAATTTTCGTCAAAAATTATTTGCCTCACTCTCCAAATAAACGCATGGCTACTTTCCCTCCATCAACAACAGAATTCTGTAATATTGTATATCAATATCGTAAGCGCCCACCTTTTATTTGGAGAGTGAGGCCAAATTTGTTTGGCTGAAAATTTATTATTTACTTTGATGTATGTCCATTTAAATATAAGCATGGTTAAAAAAATTTTTTTCATGTAATGCAAATAAATAGGTATATTGTTCCAGTCTATATATACCAGTTGTGGGTGAATTGAATAGTCGACTTTTATATGGACGTTTTACTCTTTCATTTATCTGCTTTTTTTATAATAGAATAAGTTTATGAAGATCTTGTTTCATCGACTTGACATGAGCTGCACGCTTTTTCATTACTACTCGTATTACTAACTATACGTACACAGTAAATAATGTTTGATTCTTAAATTCTAATATCTAATTAACATTTTTAATTCATGTTCTATTTTTGCATTTAATATTGCGTTCAGATAAAATAGTCTACAAAGTTAAGGTTACAGATTATCATTCGCCAAAACTATAGAATTTGTTTATGATAATTTTTTTAATCGTGTAATCACATTTTTAATAATTAACATGTAAAGTAACAGACATTTACTGACATTTGCTATTTCTTCTGTCATTTTAGATGTAGGGTTTGCGAAAACTTTAATAAATATATATTTGTATATCACTATACTCCTAAAGCGACCACAAAACTTTAAGGTTAGATTTTATATGAAAAGAAAAAATATTTTATTGTTTTTAAAACTCGCATGCTAAACATAATATTCGAAACGACGAGGTTTTGAGCAAGGTGGGCGAAAAGAGGCGGCTCCTGAACAGAATCGCCCAACAATGAGCGAATTGGATAGGCCATCCCGGCCTGCTTTTTACCATCTTTGAGGGAAATATTGAAGGCAATAGTGGTAGACCGCCCGAAACCAAGCTAAATAGACCAGGTTATCGGAGATGTGTGCTATAGCACCTACCAAGAAATGAAGAGGCTGGCAGGTGACAGAGACAGGTGACAGAGAGGAGTGGAGAGATCGAGAGCTTGGTGCAGACCAATCCTAGGATTGAAACCCAAAAAAAAAAACATAATATTACTCACAATAAGAAAGAACATAATTTTTTAATGATAGATTATAGATATTTATTTGACTCAAAAAGAAATTATTAAACAGTTTATCGAAAGATCATCATGTAGCCTATGCTACAACATAAAGAAAAATATTTAACAACATATCCAGTTTAAGCTGAGTGCACGCCACTTATATTCTACCACACTGACGATTCGGCACTCCATTTATTATGGACAGTTGTTTGAGGATTGTAATTTAGGAAAACCTCGTTATAACTGTAGTTACAACCATTCTTCCAATAGTGAGAATAGATATTGAAAAATTATAGATATTGCATGTATTAACAAATATTTATTTTCTATCTACACTGTATTATATTTTTTTATTCAGTTAGTAGATATAATTTTTGTTTATTAACTAATTCATTATCTCTATGTACCATTTGTTATTGTAAATGTGCGATTTTTTTTTACTAAAAATACAAAAATTCTACAATGTGTTACTGGTATATTTTTTCGACCAGAATTTCATTAAAGTTTAAAGTATATTTGTAGTTTTTTATAAGTAAAGAGTTTTTTGTATACAATATAAAAAATACTTCAATATACAATATTAAAATGCATAAATGAAGAAAATACTAATATTTGTGCAGGAAGCAACAAAAATAGAAAACACTCGCAAAAAATATGACAATTAGGTAAACTAAATATTAAATAGATCTGTTAAAAGCTTCAATAGTCGATGTAAAGAAAATAAATAAATGTAGACGAGCCAATAGAAGCCGTGGCATTTTTTTTTTATTATATTATTATTTCTACTTGCGAAGAAACACCACGAGAGGGTAAATAACGAAAAATTTAATATGACGTCGAACGATTTCATTGCTAAATAAACCCGGGACTTTATACAAAAGTTGAAAGATCGAAATGAATTTTGCCCATTATCAACTCTGCCAATTCAAACTTTTACACAGATAAGCCCTTAATATTTCATAGAAAATATGACAATAAATTACGTGCAAACGAATACAGTGTCTGCACCACTGTTCTCGAGGCAATGAACTTAAGCTCACCCGGATTTTCTAGCGCGGTTTATATTTTCTTAGACATTATGGAAAATCGAGAATTACACTCCTCATTGTTATTATTTTGAATATTTAAAAAAATATATATGTGATTTTGTACTCATTTATATAGAATGTTTACTACAATCCAAAAAAAATTGTGATTGAACTACTGGACTTATACAAAAAGCTATCAAGATACTATTTGATGCCTTATTATACTTTTTTAATGGAAGAACTATAGAATACTGCGTAAAAAATACATTAAAAATATTACTTTTTGCAAATGCAACCCAATATACCAATGACAAGTGTCTTAAGCCTGCTCTGGCCACATGCATATATTCAAAATATCAGTACAATGCGATTATGTACAAAATAGACACATGATACGTACAACGTACAGCGACTAGGCTTGGACAGTGCAAGTTGCGAACAGCTAACAAATAAAATTGGTAATAATTTTTGATAGTAACATGAACGTGGTAAATTTAAGAACGAGCGTTGCATAAAAGAATTATCATAAATAAATCATTGAAGTTGATATTTTGTTTTCTAGGGATTCAGATAATTATCAAGAAAATGGATGTATGTGGATGTGATGATTGTGTATCTGCAAGAATATCACCTTCAATGTTAGGGTTAGCACTATAATATATGTACGACGCATACCCATGATAGGAGAAAAATAACCAATATTACTAGGATGCTGACTTATTCTAAAGAACTCATGCATTCCAAATTTTTACACATGTTTTACGTGCAGATTTATGTTTGTTGACGCGTTTTTATTAATACGATTTATTTTTGCTGCAATGCTGTCAAAAAACGTGAAACAAAATTTCATTAACAATTCCAAACTAGGAGTCTACTTAATTCAAATGATATGTTATTGATTAGGATTATTTTTAGTTTTGCATGTGAACCGATCAAATGTTCAAATCATTAAGTAAGTGATATTTTTATGGAGATCGGAATATCATCGGTAAACTTGCTTGTTTGCCAGAAAGAGAGAGAAAATACGCTAATTATATATAAATAGGATAGGGGAAAAACCAGGCCATTTTTTTAGCGTGTTATTATAGTCTTGAACCGGTAAAGACACACATAGAAACCTCAAAACCTACATTTCATTTTCTTCAATTCAGTTCTTTTTCTTATGTTTAATATTCTTCTTCTTCTAATCAACTGGTCCCTACAACATCGAAGATCGACTCACCATGAGTTTTCCGATTTTGTACTAGATGGAACACTCTTCCTCTACTAAGCTTGTCTGTCTTGCTTATTTCCTACCAATGCCCCTGCGTCTTCTTCTCCCTGGCTTTATCTCATCTCACTGTCATCGTTGACTGTTGGGGTCAGCTCTCCTCGTCCTTAGGATATACGTTATTCTGTCTTGGATAACGTCACCCAATCCGCGCCTCTGCATCTGACCACCTCTTTGCACCACTCATAAATATTTTGGTCTTCCTCTGAATGTAATTCGGGGAAATCCATGGAGATCACCTGGTTAATAATGTAATTAAATTCTCTGCATTCAACTTGGCCATGCCATCTCAATTGCCTTTCCTTTATCTTGCTATTGATATCTGTGACGCCCACGCTTCTACGAATGAGGGAACTTTTTATTTTATCTCTTAGGGACACTCCACATGACTAACTCTACATGCGCATTTTAGTTGTTTCTTGCTACCTTTTTCAAGCATTATACACTGTCCAGCATTCGGAGTCACAGAGGAGGGCGGGTCTGACAATAATCTGATATAATTTTTCCATGAAGCTTTGGTTTATATGACTATGTATATTTTCCACCAATGCCCCTACGTCTATTGATCTTTATAAAAGTATTTTTACCATGACACACCTAACCAATTTTCGCTGCTTTGTCATAAGTACTAACTTATATTCGTATTATCTACATTAAATACTTATAATAAAGTTGCTGATCAAATCTGTCTATAGTATTTGGGGAATCTTCATTCTGGTTCATCGTAATCTTTAGAGTGCATGATTTAAGGCAATACTATAGTTTGCCTCAGTTTCTATCAAAGGTTTTCATTTTTAAAGAATTCTACACTTTACTTCTTACACTTACTTGTATTCAGTTCGCCTGTAATAATACCGGAAGATTACGAACATTTAATACTCTCAGTTTACTAGAAATATATAATAATTCCATACAAAATGATTTACTCAAAAATAAAATAGATTATCGTTACATCCCTTTGAAAAACGGAGTTTTATCCAAAGAGTAGGGGTAGCTTCCGGAAGAAGAGCATCCATTTAGTTAATTGATGCCGACCAGACTTTAAGAGGTGATTAATCCCAGACAGGACCTGTTCATATGAGAGCCGAGGCTGCGTCTTCAAACTTTTCACATTTTTTGTTTTCCTATCTTTGATCTCGTTGGTCAGAGATGGATGATTTATCTCCTTAAATAATTCTAGTCTCAAATTGTATAATGTAATCACTTATAAATAGGTAATATATACTTTCAGAATAATTTTTAGTATATGATTAATACTTTAACGTATAATACAAATAACATTGTATTTATTTTTTATTAATTTATGTCTCTGTGTAACTTCGTATAGCGTCCGTAATTTCTTTCAAATTTACGACAAAAAACGAAATTAGGCTTGAGCCCCGGGCCAGCAAACCCGAAGGCGGCAGCGGTGTTGCCACCACGGCATGTGCGTGACCCGTCAAAGATACAGTACATAGGACTTAGCAAGGACGCAAACCACTTGTGCCTATAAAAAGAGTATTGGTCGTATAATATATTTTCTAAAATATTTTTTCTTTAGGTACACTGGCTTTATAAACATTTTTATCCGATACTAGTGCCATCTCCGATGTGGTGTACTGGCTAGGATACCTGGCTCTCACTTAGCAGGATTAGGTTAGATTCCCAGTATTAGAATATATTTATTTCATTTTATTTTATTTTAATATCTATTTTATTTGTCATATTAAATATGTTGTCGCTAGAGTGATATTGTAATCAAAGGACAGTATCTACCTATCGCATTTAGTTTTACGCACAATCGCCAGGGTTTAAAATAGTATCATTAACTGCTGACAAGGGAAATATAAAAAAAAATGTTGAAATATTTTGATAAAAGTCGTTATTGCTATTTCGTGGATGTCGGCAATAAATAAGTAAATACTTAATCTTTAGGAACCAGCGTGTAAAAGTACCGTCATTTTTAACATGTAACTGCCAGTTTAAATATATTTCCGATATATAGAGTTACAGTTACAAAACTAGCTTCCTGATAACAAGATGGATAGGGACAAGGAAGGGTTAAGGTTTTAGGAATGGTAAAATTGCTTTAGTCTGATTTTGATAAGAGGTATGGTCTGTATGATTTGATGATGTCTATGCCTAATTGATTCTACAACTGCATTTTGAATGAGGAGCTGAAAAATTTAGTATTATAAATTGGGATGGATAGTGAAGTACTGTCAGCTGAATGGAGTGAAAGGCCATTTTTAGATAGAAAGTTGAATTTATATTTCAGGTTGTTAGGTGAGTGCGGATTGAAGAGAATGTTATAAAGTAAAGATAAAACATGGATATTATGACGTTATCGGACACACATATAGTATATTTGACAATAAATACTAGTAAGTACCTAGTATAAATAAATTTATTGTAGAACATTTGGATTTAAAAAACAGAAATTTGATTTTTTTATTAATTTTTGAAGTGAATCTTCTTTGTATACTTTAGAGTAAATTCAGATGGTTAAAGATTGTCGGCGCACAAATTCGCGTTACTTTTTCCAGTACATAAAAATGCACACTGCAATATTATATTAAAAAACATTCTTGTTGTGAAATTGCAAGTTCACAGAACAAAGTTCTGTGAATTTTGAAACCGAATTTATTAATAAATTAGAAAGACATGCAGAAAAATCAAATCAAAATATTTTTCGTTGATTTGATTATTTTGCATGTCTTTCTAAGTGATTACTAAATTTGGTTTTAAATGCACACTTTAATATTATCTGTGTGTCATGGCATCCTTTGGAACGATTCCTGGTTCAATTATTTCTATTACATTAGAAATAATTGATTCCAGTTTCAATTATTTCTAATGTAAAATTCTACTAAACTATTTATGTATGTATTTTATATTGAATATATTTTAATTGTTTCCCCTTGCACCACAGAGATAGTGACGTGGCTCTGTTTAGGAACGCTGTTGGTAAAACACTTTATCATTAAAACAATGCCAATACGGGTGGCGAAAGTGTATGGCCGATATGGGAGCTTCGCTCCTGGACTCACCATAGACCCAGGGGAATTCCCCTGGGTTTAAGATGAGGCCCACTTGGCTGTTAAATTCATTATTTATTTAGTGTAATGCTTTCAAAGAAATTGAAATGCGTAGGTACATGAAATATAATAAAATCAATATTATTTCTATTTTTAACTGAGCTAAATGCCTGTGCTATAAAAACAGGACTAACTAACAAGTTCAAGGTTCAAGTCTCGTTCCAAACGAACAGGTCTGAATGAGACTTAAACCCTTGACCACCATTTATTTTAATATGTCGTTTATAAAAAGTTTGAAGTTATTCTTCTTCAAGCGCGTTAAGAATGAAATTTAGGATGCAACGAAATGCACACGAATTATGCAACACAATATTTTCACATCGTGTAGTCACGACATACTTATCAAAAGTTAAGACTTATTTGATTAATTTTTTGTATTAATATGCTACAATGCGTATATTCATGTCGTTTTTAATATCAACATTTAATTTAAGATCATTACTTACTAGCCGTACACCCATGAAAAAATCACAGAACGTGAACTGGTTTGCGTCTTTGCTAAGCCCTAGTATATACAGTATATTTAAGAAGGTCCACGGAGAGGTGGTGATAGCAATTTCACTAGGGGACTGAGGTTCGCGCCCAGCCGTGTAATTTCGTTTTTTTAGCTGTGAATTTGAACAAAATTTCGGACGTTACAAAAAGTTACGGACAGACAGACAACAAAAATTATTAGGTTTGAGAACACGCTGGAATAGGCAGAAGATCGTGTTATGTAGTACTTAACAACTAGGTGCGTTTACTAAGTGGCGGCAAATTAAATAAATGACCAATAAACAAGTATCGGTAAGTAAAATAAATAAAATATATATATGTATGTTAAAGAAGTGATATAAATGAGTACGTTAAGATAAAAAATAAATAAATGTACGACACGTTTTAAATACATTTTTAAATTCGTGATAAAAAGCTTAATATTTCGGGGTAAGTGTATCGTCTTTATTTATGAGCCAGCAATTAAACGAACTTATGTTGGTGATTCGGTTACAAATGAGTCCACACAAAATTTCAATCACGTACGTCTCTCGTCCTTACAGCTGTTTCAAAAACAAACCCTGCATTTAGATTCACTGCGCACGTCAAACACAACTCCTTATTCTGATTAATATGCAAGTAAGGTTGCATTTTAATCGTGTTATTTTTTCCTTGAATTTGTAGGAACGTCTGTATTTCGGAAAACTTTGAGGCGTATATACTCAGTAAAGTACCGTGATTAACTCAAATTTTAAGAAACACAAAAACCACATGCGTTATATTATTTAACTAACTGTTTTCGGAAAATTTCTTGGTCAGGGTGATAAAATAATTATCCTTAATATACAATTGTTATCTTTTGTTTACTCAAATTCAAATTCTAATGTAAAAATATTTTTCTAATATCTGACAATATAAATATTAAAAAGTAGTTATAATAAAATATACCTGTGTCATAATGAAACCGAATGGTTAAATATGTATCTACTATGTATACTGGTTATAAAAATAAAGTTCATTATAAATTTTATTAAAATTAATACCTACCCAGAATGTAGTTGCATTAAACATCAAAAATACTCAATGTTTTATAATTTGACGGCAATTAAGTTAGATAATTCAAATGATATTATTCTCACGTTTATATTCACTAGACTTGATTGCAAATATTCCGCATATTTTTTTTTTCAAACAATAAAAATGATTTGAATTTTTCGATACTCAAATAGGATTATAAAAATTATGGCATTATGTGATTTCTTCAATGATGTTTTCTATATAACGGATACATTATGTTGTGTGGATACAAATAAGCTGGCTCGAAGACTAAAAATTAAACATGTCGTGAATTTAACGGCCGATGGAAAACATTATCTTAGGTATTCTGGCCAACATTAAGTTCTAAAAATTATATTTATTATATTTATATAATGAAAATAAAAATGTAGTTCAGAGCTAACCTGTAAACAACTACAAAATAAAGACGTAATTTAAATTAAAGGTCGGGGTGTTTTCCTTCCCCAAAAATATGTTAATCCAAGATGAGCTCCAGGCTTAATGCTTTGGTCCTCAGAATGACTTAGCCCCCCCTACGACGAGTGAAAATTAAAGATTCCCCGCTTTTTTCCCTCCATTCCTTTATTTCTTTTTCTTTTCTTTTTTCCACCCCTATTTCGGCTGCGGTGCAAGAAATTTTGGGCACAATATGTAAATCTGGCCTTCGCGAGAAATGTGAAGTTTACCTAAAAGAAAAGCCCAGAAAGTCTTAAAATCTACTCTCTTTTTCATTAGATAGGTAGGTACACAAGTTTGTAAAAAAGATATGATTTTTAAAATACCCTGCAATAAAGCCATGAAATTAAGGCAGCATATGTTGTTTGTATATTTTATTTTATTTTTCGTTTACAGGTTTTCTTACATCCATTGATAAACACGTACATTTTTTTGCCAATTACAAGGAATCCTAATTTCATAAGAGTTACTATACATATGTGTCGTTTAGGTAGTAATTCAATCAGTAATTTGATGTGTGCGAGTGTGTGCATGTGCGCGAGTGTATGCGCGTGTGTGAACATGTATATGTGTACATGCATACGTGTATGTGTGAGAAGAAATATGTCACCACGCAAGTTTTCCCCTAACAAAATTATTAAAGGTCCATATTTATTCAAAAATTCTTCGATTTGTGCAACGAGACTTGAAAATATGTACATTGAGCAATACTCAAAGTGACTGGAAAAATAAATGGATCTGGATCTGGAAAATAGCAAACATCAGAAGTAAATATAATTAAAAAATGCGCTAAAAAGTCCATAGTAATGACCAGACTACATCGCCCGGATGAAAGACAATCCTCCAAAGTTCCCAATGGGATTTAAGAAGTCGACGAAATTATCAAATTCAGTGGATATAAATGACAGTGAATAACAATACTTGAAGGGAAACATAATCATGTCCTTAAAAATAAAGATATTCCCATGAATTTAAAAAGAAAAGTGTTTGAAACATGCATAGCATACTCCCTGTGCTTACGTAAAGTCTGGAAACTATCACGCTAACTGCAAGACCATACATAAACTAAAATGTACACAGCGATCTATGGAGAGACAAATTCTAGGCGTAAGTCTGAGAGGCAGAACCAGAAATGAGGAAATCAGACGCCGGACAAAAGTAGTCGATCTGGTAAATCGTATTGCTAAATTAAAATGACAATGGGCAGTTCATGTTGCAATTCAGAGAATAGACAGAGTACCCAGAGTTCTAGCGTGGAGACCGTGGGATATGAAAAGAAGAAGATGCCGGTCTCAAAAAAGGTGGGACTATGATATTATACCAGTCGCAAGTAGTGGGCGGATTGAAAAACCCAAAAGAGAAAATATTGGAGAAGTTTAGAAAAGGCCTACATTCAGCAGTGGAGAGATGGCTGAGTAAGAAGATGAAGAAGAAGAATAACAGTAGACCGGGAAATGTGTAAGATTCTTGCGAAGGCCTTAATCCAGAAAATAACAAAAAACAGCTTTTGACGAATTCTTTCAAAATTATGATTCTTTTAAAATATGTGATTTATTATAATTATTTTTCTGATACTTTCATACGCAGGACCACGATTTGATCATGTTTAACACATGAGTGAAATAATCCCAATTTACTTTAATGTAAAAGAAATGAACACCAAGTCACGTTCTGACGAGCATAAAAAAATAAGCGACACAACAATTGAAGCTGTTGTCAAAATTTTTATCATCGTGGGTTTTTCATTCAATTCTCAGAGCACTTTAAGGAATGTAAGAATTTTTACTTTTTTCATCTGATTTTATTTTCCCTTGGATAATCTCGCTTTCCGTTTTTTCGTATGCCGAATTTCTTTTCCGGGAGGTATGTAGCTACCTACTTAAAAATTAAAACCCTTGTTTACCCAAAAAAATACGTCAACTTGTGGATTTCCGTCCTCGGGGATGGTGAGTTTTAATTATTTTTTCCCCCGAAATATCCCTCTGTAGGAAATTAAGAGAGGGTGAGAAGCCAAATATTGTGCTTTAAATGGCTTTATCGGGTAATTATCGGAGTGTAAATTATTTTCTTTGATGAAAAAAATCTCAGTTGCACTCGAGCATGGTTTATCGTGTTTTAATTAATTTCTCCTTTTTTCCAAAGAAAATAAATTTTATTTAAAGTAAATTTAGAAAAAATAAAAATCTTATGTGTTTTAATTAAGATAAATTATATAGTAGTCTCCCACGGAAACATGTATGCAATACTTATTATAGGATGGCCCACTGCTTACGACCCGTGTGATCTGATAATGTAACCCTATATATATTACCAGCTCAGAAATCTGTTTTTTTTTTTATATAATTATTATTTTTTTTTTAAATATTTACATACATTAAACATTTACATTAAACATATGCCAAACTGCACAGCAGTTTTACGGCATGGTTGCCTTCAATATTTGACAATAATTTTTATTTTATAATGAAGATAGTAGGTCATTATCGAGTGTTGCATGTTTTTTTACAAGTGATACATGATATGTAATTATAATTTATTATAATTACATATCATGTATTATTATTATTTTTATTATAAACAGAAATAATGTACTACTATAGAACTCATTTATTAAGTAAAGTGCAATTGCACGTATTTATTCCCGCACCTAAAATATAATATAATACTATTCAAATCACTTGATTACAGACGCCAGACTATCAAATAAATCAATACGCTTAAATTGAAATTATTCATACATATCTATCTGTTATTTGATGCAATAGATACGAAATCTATTACCTCCATCCATCTTTGAATAGTAACGATATAAAAAGCCCGACAAAATCGTTTGAAAAGCAAATTTCTCAACCCGGAGCGTCCAGCTCATTACTGTGCAGCGCCCTCAACCCCAGCTTATCTTTTCCTCCCACCCCTGAAAAAAATAAGAAACCCCCCCGCCTGAAGAAGTGAAGCCCTCCCTGCCTCATTCCGTATGCGAGTGTACCGACCAATCATTATAGCTGAATATCGATTATATTTTTTTCTGTCGCGACATGCGCTTTATATTCCAACCTTAACACCCCCTTAGACGTTATTTAACCCCCCACGATTCTTCTTCCGTCCACCCCGAGCCACCCCCGTCCCCTCGCGACTTCTTCTCGAAGCTTTCTTCTTCCTCCGAAGTTTGCATACTGCATACGTGGACGGTGTATAAGGTTTTCATAAAGTAACTCACAAATATAATAAAGTATTTTTATATTTGTGAAAATAATTAATAAAATTTAGGTTTCGTAAAATAATTAACTTTTACTAAAATTCAACCATTATACCGTTTTCTCGCAGGAGTAAACAGAGATGCTAGAACGCCACACTATTCTGTCCTAGAACACCACTTTCGTTTCGTGCATTGTCATGCGTCTTCTCATGCACACTCTTCGGTTGTTGAAACATTTATTAAGCAATAAAAAGGCCAACATTTTCAATTCAATTCACAGAAAAGCTTTAATAATTACAACAAAGAGTATTTAGATATTTATCCTATCAATCTATTCAATAGTAAGTATTTGTACGTGCTTTTATTTAATTCCCATTGTTTGTCGGTTTGTTGCTTGTTGTGATGGAATCTTGAAGTTGATTTTTCACCAACTTCCTGAATAGCTCTGAAATTTTCAACATTTACGTAAAGTGGATGTCGTCATTATTTTATATTATTATTATAGATTAAAATTAATAATCACATCACTCACAAACCAAAGCCGCATAAACAGCTGTAGAATATGCCTTAAAAAATTTGTTTGAAACTTTAAAACAACGTATTTAATTCATTTATTGTTTCAGGGGTAAGTTTATAGAATCACACATATGGTAATAAAAACTCTTGTTTAAGTTCTACCTTTATTTAGATTGATGTCAATATTTAGATTGATAAAGCCTTCATAAGGCGAACGAAAAATGTAGAACTTAAAGAAGGTATTTAATATTTGGAT
The DNA here is from genome assembly GCA_016648135.1 of Agrypnia vestita. NCBI lineage: Eukaryota > Metazoa > Arthropoda > Insecta > Trichoptera > Phryganeidae > Agrypnia > Agrypnia vestita. The sequence goes on along the minus strand of JADDOH010003185.1, from coordinate 130,309 downwards.
ATCGCATTGCTTGTGTTGAAAAATCGATTACGAATGTATTCGAAGAAGGCGTATAAAAGCATATCTTCAAAAATTTTTTTTTGATTCACCACGTTCAAACTTTTGACTAGATATCGCATATGAAAATAATGAACGGAAAATTATTAAACATGTTAAACCTCTGAAAAACCCTGTACGCAATACACGGCTACATATTTAAATCTCTTATTTCTACCCTCTTTCATTCACGTGTGTGCGGGTCCGTCGAAGTCACATGTCTAAGTATTTTAGGGTGAAATAAACCTCGCGGTGAGCGACGAAACACAGGATAAAATTTAACACAAAGTAAAAAGGGAGCGGGCATTTACTGTTCCCTATTGCGAGGCCTACTTTTATAAATCAAACATTATGAAATGCGCTTCGATATTATTCTTTTTTATAGTTTTAAATAAAACAAATTTTATTGTTGTAAGTTTTTGAACGATAATTTATTTAAAAACTATTAAAAAAAAAGGATTAATAAGTAATAGTAAAATTCACTGTTACAACCTATTTCTCCGTATGGTTATGAAATTTAGTATAGCTCACTTAAGTGCAAGAAAAGGGTTTCTAAAGTCTAAAAGAGGAGTATAATCTTAAGCAAAGCTTACGATCCCTAACATTGGGAACAGCAGTATACCACTCCACATATCTTAAGGAGAGTTAAAGCATCGAAGTTGCAATAAGTGTGGCATTTTCGAGAACAGACGAGTCTCGTAACACACACTCACAACCAGATACTAGATACAACCATTTGGTTGAAATCAATTTCGGACTGCTGAGTCCCTTGAAGTCACTAAAGAAAAATAATTAAAATGGTATAGTTTAATATGCTTTTTGGATATATGTATAAAAAATATACCTAATGTATAATAAACAACCTTTTTATGTAGTCAAACTCCTGGAATAAATTCTCCAACGTATTCAGATGAATCTTTAAGGGTGAAACTATGCAAGCATCCCCCTGCCCCGCCACCCACCGAAAGCTTTCGTGGGGTAGCATCCCTTATTTCTCTTTGTTAAAAGCTTTCTCGTTCTAACCTGATCCGTCTAAGATTTAAGAAAAGTCCCCTCGATATGTTACACTTTTTAAAAAGGGGATATTTGCAGATTTAATAGGAATACCCGATTTATAGGCGATGATTCGATTTTATAACGTCCAAATTGGATTTAAAGGTTTCTATAATTTAATTCTTTAGGACCAGCCCATTAACCTAATCAAAATGGACACGACTAATGAAATCTATATTAATGAGTATTAAATATGAATTGTTTTGTTTGATCGAGTAAACCGCGTTTTAGAAGACAGACCCATTATAAGAATGTGTCAAAATCCAAAGAACATACAAATTTCAACATTTTTTGACCTTAAAAATAAACATTCTTACGTATTATACAAGTATATTCGACAAAAATATCCAATAGTAGGTACCTATTAGTGTAAATAAAGTAAGCCTTAAACACGTTATAGTACTAATAATGATTTTAATACTTCACGGAAATACATAGAAAACAAATAGGTGACATCACTACTCTTTTTTGAAATATTTTTTCTTGTTGAAAAATATGTAAGAATCAATATGACTTTCTGCCGTATTCCGAAAATAGTAATATTGGGATCTTAAGATTTTTATCCCAGCCCTTAACAGACGAGAATAAAAAAATTTAAAAAATGAGATGTAGGTGTACGTCGATGTTTGGTGTTCGTCGAACTCAAATAAGGAGATTTGTATATTTTCACATATCTCTCTCAAATTAAATACCTTTATTTGCGATGTCCGCAATGCCTCTATAAAAGTGATTTCTCCGGTGCTTTCTTATCCAGGCGGTCTGGTCTGACAGAGCTTCAAACGGATTACCGAAGTACCTACCTATCGCAAACGTAACCTCATAATTCTCATGTTTTGACTAAAATTTAATGAAATAAGTACTAATACTGTAATTAAAGCTTATAGAAAAAATATTATTTCATATGCATTTAAAAAATGATGTAAAATTATGGCAAAAATTGACAGTGTCGCGTTGGACTCGTATATATATTTTGACGTTTGAAGGATAACTGTCATGTCTCGCGTCGCATTGTCGCATTGTCTCTCACTCTCTCAATAAGAAACAAACACCGGCATATCGTTAGTTTTTTTTTCTTCGTATATTAAGTGTTGGGACAACAATCTTGAGATCCCAATATTTCGGCCGTATATATTTTTTGACAATTAATTGAATATTTCAAAGCTTATTATGGAAATGATACTGCACCTTAAAATAGTCGCGATGACCTAAAAATTTCAGATAGAATAAAGCTGTGAAAATTTCATGCTTCAGACAGATTTTCTGCTTTTTATTTATGATGCGTGAATCTTAATAATCAATTACTAATTAATTAAAATTGTTATAAATAATACAACATCTAAAATCAATGAGGATTTTTCCCATTAATACTAAGTGGAACTAAGGTAACCATTTGCAGCTACAATCAATACGAGAACAAAATTTTGCGAGGGTGTATTCACATATTTCCGTGACATTTTTTATTTCGTAGCGGTCGATTGCAAGGGGAGCGAGGGTGGGTAAAAATATGCAGATCATTAAAACAGAAAAAGAATTTCGTGAAATCTTTTCCATGCAAAAAGTCTTCTTTGATATTAAATGCAAGTGACGTGGGTACGTACTGTGTGTGTGTGTGTGTACAGGTGTGCTGAGATATTGCCAGAGGAATGCAAGGCAGAACGAAGATGAAAAAACACATTTCTATATTATTTCGTGAAATGCGTTTATTACTACATAAATACACATACTTTTCGAAAAAAAAAATTAAAAAGTACATGTAAGATGAAAACAATGCATACATAAAGGCATTATGTATGTAATTTGTATTTGTAAGAAGACAATAAATATGGCAAACTAAACTTTACAAAGACATTATTTATATTACGAACTACAAGTTCTGCAACCAATTCTACTATTTGTTTTTATTTTTAGCAAACAGACCATCAACGGGTCATTATTGACTCTAATAGTGACATAAGAGTATAAATAACTAAATCGCTTCAAAACGTGCAGTTGATTATATCAATAGCTCAGAATAAATATTTCCTATTCTGCAATTAATTTTTGTCTAGACTTTTTTCATTCCTATTTGAACCTGATTTGAACGTTAATTTTAGGTGTCAGTAAATTAAAGATATTTATTTTTACAAGACCAAATCACGGAATCATCTAAAAACATACGTAATATAAGTAGATACGACACTTTTCTGTACTCTCCTATTATTACTGCATATTACTACACATTCGTACTCTAAATTCAATAACTCATTGCGAAATTAATATCGCGACAATCCTGTATCCACCAAATGAAAATATGATATCATGCAACATTTAATCAAACAAAATATGTAATAAAATGTACGAGGCTGTTATAAAGATTTTTTTTTTAAATATTGTTTGTAGCTATAAATCATTTTCCACCATTTGAACAAGTAACGAGAATTTTATTGAAATTTTCTTTGATTAATTAATGCACCCAGACTTAGCAGTATATCACACCTAGCTACTTACATTTTTGTAGGAGGGAGATTCTTAAAATTAATGATCATATTTTCTTGTCTCGTGTAGGTACCTGACTACTTAGTACAGGGCACTTAAGAAAGCTTTTGTTAGAAACTTACAAAATTATTAGTCCTTAATATTTAACTGTAATAATAACTAATATATCTCTATAAATAAAAATGTAAATGCTCGTTTTCACAAAATTGCTAATCTCTGAAAGTTCTTCGCCGATTGCTTTGATATTTTTGCACAATGTTGCATCTAAATACGGGGATGTTTTTGTATACTTACTTTTTTTTATATTCCTACTATTTATATATATATATATATATATATATTTTATATATATATAACCTAAATAAAAAATTTAATGTTTGATTATCCAAAATCATAAATCTCCTAAAGTTCCACAACGTTCCATTCGATTTCACACAAATTATTTGAAAAAAAGCGCCGGTACCTACTTACATTTATACTGTTCTGGTATGAGACAAAATATTTAGAACGTTATCAAAAAAATGCTTTTTTGGTAAAACAGCGCCATCTGTCGGACGTAAAAGCAACACACACTATCTATACCTATAAATTTCAATATCTGTCTCTCTGTTCTATTTAAAAATCTACCCCGTTTGGTGGATTTAACTCAAATTTTGTTTACTTATTTCTTAGGACCCGGCGGATAACACAGGCGACATTTCTCCCTTCCTCTCCCCATGATTTATTTTCAATGCAAATCTATACCGTTCGACCGATCGAAATCAAAACAAAATTTTCACTTATTCTTTAGGACCTGGAGGGTAACATCGGTGACACTCCTCTGTTCTCCTTTTACCCCTTCTCCTGTATATTTGCAATGCAAATTTGTACCGTTTGACCGATCTGAGCAAAATTTTCCATACTTATTACTTAGGACTCCGCGGATAATATAAGCTACATTAACCCCCTCCCCCTTTACCTCACCCCCTCACCTGATATATTTTCTGTACATATCTACATTTTTTTATCCGTTTATTATTTAAGTCCCGTCGGATTTCCGCCCTCCCTCTTTACCCCTCCCTCTCCCTCCCATAAATTCTCAATACTGTACTGTTCTCTCGAATTACGCACCAATATTTTCAAGGACCTGGTGGTAAACATAGGCAACATTTCCCTCCTAAACATCCCATCTGAGCCTAGATGTGGCTTTTGTAAAGTGAACGAACTCTACCTTGCTTTAAAATGTCAAATTCGTAGCATCTCTACGCGTTCCGTAATATCTCAATGATTTTAAAAAACATTATATTTTTTCCATGTTCCATCATTGGTCTCCTTATCCCGCTTTTCGTTTTTTCTGTATTTCAACCTATCTGGAATTTTTCCACCTAGAACTCCGTTTCTACTAATGCCCTAGCCGAGAACAGGTCGAGACAACGCAAGTCTCGCTCTATGCTGTGTACGCGTCCCTTATGTTATAATTTTAAACGTCGAACGTCACGTTGATCGACAAAATTGATACGTAGGTATGATACTTTTGCTTCCGTATCTGTAATAATATTTTTTTCCAATTCGATTTAAATTTTGCGCACTTATATTTTTAAAACCCGGCGGGTAACGTAGGTGACATTTCCCTCATCCCCTTTTACTCCTTCCCCTCCACGTTATGTATTTTCAATGTATATTGTCAATGCAAATCTGTATCTACCGTTCGACCAATCAGACTCATAATTTGGAAACCTATTCTTCTGTACCAAATCTGTATCATTCGACCGATCGGACTCAACTTTTGCATAATTATTCTTTAGGACTCCCTTTTTACCTCCCCCTTTACACCGTTCGACCGATTGGACTCAAAAATTGCAAACTTATTTTTTAGAACCCTCTTCTTTAGATGTATTCTATATTTCGGTACATATCTACAAATTTTGCATACTTATTCTTCAAGAACCGCCGGGGTAATAAAGGCTTTGTTTCCCCCCCACAAACCGATTTTTAACTTAATCCTTAACCAGTGCAACGCCGGGTACGAACAGCTAGTATTTTATAAATTTCATGCAAATATATTGCAGTTATTCGTTATAATCAAATTTATAATGAACTACGTTTAAATAACCATTTGAGTATATTTATTTAATCAAACTGTTTTGAAAACTATAACTTAATCACGGTGATAAAAAAAATCCCGGTTTCAGTAACCGGTTGGTGAAATAAATAAACCCAAGTGGTTAAAAATTCAGTATAAATATGATTAAAAATAAATTAATCGTGACATACGACTTACGATCCATTTTACATTGGGTCACTTTAGCTCTCTTAAACATTATTATTTTAATGCATTAATAAATACTTTGATAATTTATCTAATTAAGCTTAAATGAAAACTAATAACATGTAATGAAGCCATTTGAATACTAACAAATGATGTAATGTCTATTTAACGAGCATTAAACAGTTAACGTATTAAAATCATCCCTGCCTTCTTGTCACGGCATATTGTTGACGCAATCACACCCTCAACATCGCAAACAGAACATTATTAAGGGTTGAAGTCAAATTTCATCGTCTTAATTAAGAGCCGGGGGTGAATGAAAGGGTTAACAAAACGCCGTTCAGTCACAAGGAAGTCCGCTGCTCTCCGCGCTCCAACCCTTTGTCGTCGAAGGGCGATTATCCATCCCAATGAGTGATAATATTTTAATCGTCTCGCGGAATGCTAAAAGGGTAACTTCCCCTGTTTTAAACGTGGTACAAATGATATCTGTTTAATTATTATTAACGACGTTTATCAAGCAGGGGATGACCATTTCATGATTCTATTAAATCTTTATTATCACATTGTTTCCCTTTCCTATTCCGTGTGAAATAAGCATGTCTTATTAAGTAATTAATTTTATCTTTTAAATTATTGTGTTAATTTTTTGTATTAAATATATGTAAATAATAAAAATGGAAATTTTTTCTCTTAGACCAAGATATCAGAAACAGAGAATTAAATCATCATTATCAAACATGCACGGGTTAAGGATTAATTTGAAAATAAATTTGTGGGGGGAAACAAAGTTTCGATTCGAACGGTACAGATTTGCATCAAAAATATATTAGGGGAGAGGAAGGGGTAATAGAATAGTGGGAAAATGTCGCCTATCTTACCCGCCGGGTCCTAAAGAATAAGTTTCCAAATTTTGAGTTTTATCGGTCGAACGGTATAGATTTGCATCAAAAATATATAAAGTGGTGGGAAGGGATTAAATAATAGGGGGGGGAAATATCGCCTATATTACCCGCCTTGTCCTAAAGAATAAGTTTCCAAATTTTGAGTCCGATCGGGTGAACGGTACAGATTTGCATCGAAAATATATCAGGGGAGGGGAAGGGGTATAAGAATAGGGGAGAAATGTCGCCTATGTTACCCGCCGGGTCCTAAAGCATAAGTTTACAAAATTTGATGAAATCTGACAAACGGTGTAAATTTGTATAGAGAACAGGCAGACAGACAGACAGACTGATAGACATTGAGTTTTATAGGCATAGATTTAATGCCAAAAAAACTTACTTTTGGATTAAATCTAGCTATTTTTATATACATAAAACGATTGCGAAATATATTATTTTTATTAGATTGTTATTTAAACTGTTCATGTACTCAACAACGAATAGCTAAGATACTTCTGTCCAGAAAGTCAAAAGTTTGATCCTTCATTTATTCATCTTTCCAGCTCAGTTTTTTTTCTTCTTAAGCGTCTCGCGTAACTCTCCATCAATATCTATTCTGCGCCACGTCTTTTACATCTTCGTAGCTTTTGTATCTGCTCCACTCCAGCATCTGGCTCATCAGTGCTCTCCTCGGCCGTCTTCTTCTTCTTCTTTTTTTTCTGAACTAAATTCTCTCATGGCGGTTACGAACATGTTGTACCGAATGAAAAAAAATAAACAGTTTGTACGATATCGTCCCTAGGATTAATTAATCTGTTTAGCACTGTTAGCTAAATCGAAATTATTTATGAGCATCACATACCTACACCCATCTGCAAAAATCTCCTACCTTGTCTAATTAATAAAGAAAAACTTCGGATGACAAGCGTACAGGTTAAAGGGGCAATTCTTTGTTGTACGCTCATAAAATATCCCTGGGTATGCGGTGGGTACTCTTCACTGTGCTGGATAAATGTTCAAAGTGTGCATTTTGGAGTATATTTGTAATAATTAATTTACAAACTACCATCAACATATAAAAATATCAATTTTTTACGAACACAATTACCGGACTCTGTCCCCAGAGGGATCACCATTGATTAAGTTAAATGACAGACGTCTCACAGAGACGAAGCTATTTATATTGAAAAGTAGATATGAAAATTGCTTGTTGGTGTAGTGGTTACGACTCTCACTCCTAGTGATTTAGTGATCGGTGATTCGCGTCCCATTCCAGGACACCAGCAAGTTTAGTCCTATTTTCATAGCATACATGTTTAGCTTATTTTTAAAGTAGTAAAAATATTAACGCGACGCGTATTCCGTTTTTGTATCTCTAATATATATTTTGTATCTCTAATATTTGAACACTTTGTAGGTTATTTTGTGTAAAGCGATCTTATGAGATCTTCAGCCCTATAAATACCTAAAGACTCCCGTAACTACCCTCCCGTATAAACAGCTTCGTCTCTGTAAGATATCTATAATTTATCTTAAAAATATAAAAATTTTGGCTTTATGAATAAAATTTTGTATGAATGAATAATATAAAATAAATTTATTTAAATACAACGTTATAAAATATTCTTCATTATTAAAATTTTCCATAAAAAATATATTCAATAAGTATCGTAAAAAAATCTCGTTTGCTTTTGAAGCTTTGAAGCGACACTCGAAATTAAATACGCAAGCATTCATTCTGGGAGCACCGCCTGACCTCTTAAAATTCACTTCCCGAGAAAAGAAGATTTACACAAGTACAGAAAAAAATCTGTAAGAATAATTAATTGAATGTTAACCAGTGGCCTGCCCTTAATTTACATTTAGGGGCAGTTTCTTTTCATTGGGGTGACTCGGTTCGCATTGAAAAATGAAGAAAAAAAAATGAAAAACTTAAGAAACGAGGAGGGTGGAAAGTCGTTTGCCTAATTATTTTTTTAATGAAGAAAACTTGGGCGGCCTCCAGCCCCGAGTGACAGCCCGCAATTAGGGCGGAACTTGCCACTCAATAAACCCGACGCGATTATTCATCCCTTGTTTGTGTTTACAAAGCACTTTTTTGTTTGAATTTTTAATTCTTGAACGTGCTTTGTAATTTGATTGCTCTCGATTTCAACTAATTTGATTTTAACTGTTTTCACTTATTATGGTGTTCCGGCTGTGATAATAATGGTATTTTTAATTTGTTGACTTGTTTTAAACCACATGTTTTAGATTTCGACTTCACACCTGCTTTAAAAATACATATATTTGCTACCAGATTGTTGAGACTTACGAGTATACATACATATCAGTTATGCAATAATTTGAATAATTACTGAAACCTTCAACCAGAATAAAAAATTTAATTAACTCTTCTAGCTTAATTTTTTAACCCCATCCAAATCTTTTCTTACAGATTTTTAAATAACTTGAAATAGTTTTCTCAGCTACCCACTTTGTCTTCCAGATATACTGTCAAATCATGTTCTAATTAAACAGTTTTTTTATCCGAAGAGTTAATAAATATCTATAAATAACTTATATCCACTTCCCTTTCAAAATTCCAAAACTCAATTCTCTTTTAGAAATATTTTCCTTGTGTCAAATGTGTGTAGGTACTTAAAAAAATATATGAATACGCACACTCGTCTTCTAATAATTATAATATTTAACAGTAGATAGATTTCAATAGTTTTAATTCAACTCAATATTTGAAAACTGACAATTTGAACTGAATAATAATTTAACTCATTTGATTATTCCATAAAATACCAAAAATATTAAGCTTCATCAATACCTCTGCCAAAAAATTGCCACTTACTGTGCATTGGAAATATATTAAAACAAACAAAATTTACATTTCAAAAATACTTTTAAAAACCTGCTACGGAAATACTTATCAAAAGTTTTATGTATTCCGGCAGTCGACATTCTTTATTTTCACTCATTTTAAATTCGGTTTTTAATTACACCACAATACTGTTGTCTTCCTTCCCCAAGAAAAGTGAAGTATCCTGAACCCCGACCCGCCCTCAACCTTAGGCGGGGGTGTCTCCAGCCCTTGAGGCAGAGGGTGGCTTAAATTAGATTTGCATAACATTGTCTTATGGACTTAAAACACGACGTCCGCCGAATTAGCAAAGAGAGGGTGGATTAATTATTTCACCGCAGTTTTTATGTCTATTTGCACACAAAACTCCACGTAATGAAACAGCTAGAAAACTTTTTTCAGCAAATAAGGTGAATAAATATTTGCATCTTGCATCTGTTTTGCATGGAAAAGTACTATCTACTTATGAAGGAACAAAATTTACAGTGGGTGTACACAGGTGAAATTTTTCTCTCGAGAGTAAGGGAAGGATGTTTGATTTATGTACATTGTGTTAGCCAGTTTATTCCCTAAAAATACTAATTCTGGACTGAGTCTGACTTAACTTTTGAGAGAAGAATTTCATTTATGGATACATAACCTTGCAGAAAAGATACCGATAGATATATTTTTTATAAACTTAGGATATTCATAAAAACTGAAACATGCTTTCAAAGACATTCTTATCGTATTTCCGAATATTAGTAGATATGGTTAACTGAACGCCAAGGCTGCCTTATCACCTAACGGAAAAGAATAATAATTTTAATAAGAGGAAATTATATAACTATTTTACGTGGAAACTCAAGATTCGAAAGTTTAGACCACAATCACTACGGAGCGCCATTCATCACTTGATATCGCCGGTGTTTTCAGTCTGCTGAGCACTCTCCTCTTGATGCACCGTTTTGACATAAACTGCCCTGTTGGCTTACCCAAAAGATAAGGGATCTATTTCTTCTCACTCACCATCCTAAGGATCTTTAAAACGTCATATCCAGCAGCTCCCAAAAATCTAATTCCATTCAGTTTCTCCATTATGTGGTTAGCTTATCACATATTGAGCCCTAAGTCTTACGCAAGGTTTTTTTTTTTAAGACCTAAAACCTGCGCTTAAACGTGAAATGAGAGACATGTCTTTCGCACCAATTTAAAAAATATCGTTGAGGACCTACAGCTTAATCTTTAGATTACGTTATAACGACATCCGTGACAATAATTACAGTAGTTCCAAGTAACAGGATTTTTTAAAAATATTTCACAATATTCGAATCACACTAAACCAATAAAAACGCTTGAAGTAAAAACTCGTTTTACAAAATGTTACTGTGTTAAAAAGTCGTTTTATGGCGTCAGTTAATTACGAAAATAAACCTTAATTGAAATTTCCTTAATGAATAACAACGTGGCTAAAAACCACGTCGGCTGGGAAATAAAATGCTTTGCGCGTTAAATTAAAATGCTGAGCCACTTTCAAAAGCTGTCTGAGTTTAATCACTGCATCGTTAACGTTTGGACACCCTCGTTAATAAAAGAAAAATTTTCCACAGCGAAAAATGAGAGATAATTTCTCGGTCAAAGTCAAAAGCGCATCAAGCTCTCTCATTAAGAGGTATTTTCCGAGCTTTAAAAGTTCACCCCTTGAGCCCTTCGGGACCTACGGTGGCTGGACGGCAGACGTCTCTTTTACATTGTAATTAATTTCGCGGAGGGGTTGAAATTAACACGAGCTTTATACTAATTTCAGGAAGTTTTCATTTTTTTCAGGAAGTGTCAGTCAGCTGCGGGAAGTCAATTATACTTGTTTTAAATTGTTGGAACATTGCGGCCTAACTTTTCTTTGAATGTTTTAATGCAATGAGAGAGGATTTTTTAAGACAATGCAATGAAGGAGTAAGAAAAAATGAATAAATATAAAAAAATTATAACATAATTTTAATTTGTAATTTTCAATTTATTTTTTAAGAAAATAATTGAAACAAAAGTGTACGAGTTAACATTATTGTAACATGTTGCCAGCGATTCGTACAATATTTTTCTTATTTTACAAATCGATTTATGAATGTTAATACATAATACGTACAATCTACATAATTTCTCACCCACAAACTAAGGCAAATGCATTTTAAGATTCATGGAAAAAAGAAAGACAATAGTCATTTTAAATAATATTGCTCTAATATTAGTAATTTTGTGAGAAAAATAAGGTATTTATAAGAAAGGCATTTTAATGAAAATCATTATTTAAAAATAATGGAATTAGTGATAGAGAATTAGTGTTAAATGGTATTTAATAATGTAAGTAGTTTTGTATCACAAATTAAAATATGAAAGACTAAGAAAGATATTTCAGTATTCTCGTTATAACCACCTTTACCTTTATCAGTTTATCAGGCTTATTTTAAATAATTAAATAATATTATTGCACCTCAGTACCTAATGTATTATTTGTATCTCCACCTAAACCATATAAAAAATAACTATATTTGAATGTAGTCAATTTAATACTTCACGGGTCAATGAGAGATCCTGATACTCTCGAAACTCGAGTGATAAAATATAAAAAATAATAAAAATTATTATAGATAACTTTTTTGATGTTTTCCATTCATCATCATGAATAACCTCTACACTGTTAACGCCAAATCTACCAAAAATAACAAGAAATATGTTCTATAGTAATGGATAGTTCATATAATAAATATTATTTAATTATGTTCTGAAACAAGCAATACAAAAAAGAAAAAGGCCATGATTACTTATTATATTTCAGACGAATTAAATTACTTTTAACAAAATAAAAAATATTTTGTGAGTATACAGAAGATCATTTCTGTACATTTTTACACACATTCAACGTAGATACTAGGTCTAGCAGAAATTTGCTTCTGCTGGGCCCCCAATCGTAATGTCAGACGCCTTAGCCAACTTCAGCTACTGCCAGTAATGTGAAATGTGTCGATTTTATAACATCCTGGTCTCAATATAATACACGTAGTATGTACAATTATTGTTTGTCCCATAAAGTAAGTTTGTACTTAAGTTTTAAGTAAGTTTGTACCCAAGTTTTGTCGTAAAATACCGATTAATTTATCCTGTGGACCATGGTCTATGTCTAAAAATACCTATCGAGTACCCCGCTCCCCTCCCCTTCCTCCGGTATAAGAGCAAGGGACGACAATGTCCGACAATTTATTCATTTGCTCTCCGGTCGAGCTAATTGTAATTTGTAGAACGGGTATTTCACACCGGTCCCTGCACACGTACATAGCGCAGGTGGCTGTGTGTGTGTGTGTGTGTGTGTGTCGGACTCATCTGAACATCGGCAGCAGGGATGAATTGTAACGTTGATTAATTGATTATTTTCATTAAATTTTCATCAGTTGTGGAATCAAGGCAGATTGCTCTTACTGTGATTTATCGATTTTTTTTCATTTAAGCTCTGTAGTACGTTTACTCTATACTATAAAAACTTTTTCCTTCGCATTTTTTCAATGTCTCTTTACTTAGATTTCATTCCCTGCTAAATAATCCGTTAATGACATTATAACATTACTATAACAGTATATTTAACATCGTTCATTTTAACTATAGGTCAACCGCCAAAAGATTTTGTATAATTCAGGCAAAAAAATTCTTAATACCTATATATGTATTGTCAACTCTGGAACTCATTCCTAAATTATTTTTTTTTAAATAGAGATGCGAACACGGAATACGTGTCACATCAATATTCTTACTATTTTCAAAGTAAGCTAAACGCTTGTGCTATGAAATAGGACTAACTTGCTAGTCTGGAGTGAGGTTCGAACTCGCGACCTTTGGATCACGAGGCGAGTGTCCTAACCATAAGACCAACAAGCTACTCAAAAATTGTATTTAATGATTTGCGATAGTGTATATTTTGTTCTGAATATTATTTACAATTTATTTTATCATTAAACATTATTAATTATATCATACTCAAAATGCTCATAAAATATTTGTACTTTGTACTCTAATGTTATTCTACGATCATATATAAAGGTCAATAATGACCCGTTGCCGGTCTGTTTGTTAAAAAATAAAATAAAATAATTCTCTTTCATTTGCATTAACATTAGCTTCATGTAAAAGAAAGAGACATATGATCACAGAATTATTTGAATCGTACCAAAGCTCTCAGCGGTTAACCTTCATTTCTATTTCAGATGTTGACACAAAATAATATACACTTGAACAAATAAAAACATGCTACATTGACTTTATTCAGAGCAAGTATCAAACATAATAATTTCGTTGTCTGTCTATATATTTGTCTGTCCATCCGAAACTTTGTGTAACGTCCGTAATTTCTTTAGAATTCACATCTAAAAAAATTAAAATTAAACGGCCGGAGATGGGACTTGAACTCCGGGTCAACAAACTAGCTATACTAGCGCTTAGCAAAGATGCGAACCATTTCATGTTCCGCCCAGCACAATCGGTTTAATAGTACATTTTACTGCCGGCAGGGGAAATGTATAAAAAATGTTCTAAATATTTTGATAAAAGTCGTTATCACATTCGAAATAAAGTCCAACGCAAATACTATGGTCTGAAATGGGATAACTTACATATAAGTAAGGGCATTGAATCGTACCATTAAGCATAGAGTAATGCAACAACGTTGAGTTTCTGTAAATTGGGCAAGCAGCGAGACAACACAACCTTTTTAAGAATCAGAAGATCTTAAGACAGATTTGGAAGAGATTGACAAATCTCCAATAAATCGTAAAAAGCTAAATTTTCAAATATAGATATTGCTCGATGGCGTCTCCAATCATGATCTTCTTAATTCTTAACGCTAAGAACATAGGAAGATAAATTCTGCAGATACGAGACATAAATGAGACCAATAGAAGGAACAGTAGAGGTGCATAACTCACGAGTACAAGAAGTCGTAGGAGAGAGTGATGGACATTGCACATACGGTGAAAGATAAGTAAGACGAACGATCCTTTTACTAAAATTACCAAAGGAAAGCAGAAGAATTTCCCGAGGTCGCATTTTAGATGGCTGCAATCTACTTGCTTTTTAAATAAATAATTTCGCGACATCGACGAATGAACCAAATAACACATCTGATTCAATCATATTACAATGTAATCATATATAATAAATTTGATAGCTTTACAATAAAATAATAAATGAAACGTTTACAAAAGCCTAAAACATGTCTAAACTCTTTATTAGTATTGAATAATTAGTGGAAAAGTTTCCGCTGGCATATCAAATATTTTTTCGAAGGAGAGATATTTTTTGAATGATTAATAATTGCATTTTATCACTATAATTTCATTTAAACTCCACTTTCATCTAATTTAAAACAGCATGATTTAGTATTTTTAAATCTTCTTCTCATTCAGCCTTCATCTCTCCACTGTTGGATATAGGCCTCTTCCATACCCTTTCATCCTTCCCTATTGTTGACTTCTTGTAGCCATTTATTCGCCCTTCATAAATCATCTTGTATTCTTACAAGGTCCCCACATTAGAACTTGCAGCATGCCCTGCCCATTGCTATTTTAGTTTTGCCTCACGAACATGATATCCACTACTCTAGTTCTGCGCCTAATTTCATAATTTATTATTCTCTTAGGCTAATACAAAGCCTGGAACTCTCAATAAATCGTTGCGAGCATTTGAGCTTTTCTACACTTTTCTTTGTTAGGGTCATATTTAAAATGATGGAAAGCTTACACATACAATATATGTGTATATTAAAATTTAAATATATATATCTCCACAGTATACGTCTATACATAGGTAGGTACATGGTACAAAATTCAATTACCGAATCATTTAAATAAAATAGCAGCGGTAGTTCGGTCCTGGAGTTGGAAACACCTCAAACAAATAAAGGTGAAACAAATTACTGGAGAGCACATCTCTTCTGTTCATCAGCGGCCGAATGGTCAGGGTTGGACCGCTCCGTATCGGGCTCAGGTTCGAGGCCCGCTGCAATTAGCGGCGGAACACGATAAGGAGGGCAAGTGTGACGTATCCGCTGTTTGGGAATGACATTTCTTTAAATAATAAATGAGGAACACGTGAAAAAAATTTTGATATTTTATAAAGGGTTAAAATAAATATTTTTTAAAATACAAATATATAATTAATTTAAATATATATCATTGCACATATAAATATATCTATATTTTAAAAATATCAATGTGACATAATATGTATACATTTTTCATAACATTGTTATTACACTAAATTAGAATGAAATCGTATTTTATATTTTTCATAGTTATAGGTCAAATCCAGTGCAATTGAGTTAATTATTATGAGACTTCCGGAGAAGTACCAAACAAGCACTAAAAGAAGAAGAAAATGATGCTGGGATTTAATAATGGTTAGAGTATTATAAGACAAATTTCTTCTTCACCTACTGGAACTGGCTGTTCCAAAATTGGTAACGACGCACGTCCAACTTTTGCTATACTGGCACACGTAATTCCTATCCAGTTCCTTATATCCTTAGTGCTTTTAAGCCGGCGCAATCATCAATTTTAACAAACAACCCGCCCTAGCCCGACAAATGCCAAACGACACAAGTATAAATACGTACCACGCCGCACCAATTATGGTACTCAAGAGCATGCTTGGGTATTGTAAGGCAACGCATATAGGCATGACATGCTAGGAGAGTTAGGTTAGGTATTTTCTCAAGTTTCGATTCACCGAACTAAGCCCTTGCGCTGTTAAAAGAATTTACATTTTATTTTTTATTTATTTATTATTATTGGAAGTTGCCACTCAAATAGGCTCAGGGGACATACATGAGTATTCGCATTCGTAATCTTATAATTCACATTTTGAAATAATTTTAAATTTGTTCATCACTCCCTTTATTTTAACTCATGGCATCTGATTGGTTGACGAAAAAACTTTTTAACCCTTTTCCCGTGATCCAATCGAGCTGAAACTTTGCAAGCAGACTCGTGGCGACGATCGAAGAGATCCATCAAATTTTTGTTAAAAAAAATAATAATAATAGTATAATTTTGGATTTTTCAAATTTTTAATGGTTTTTTAACAACTTACTGAGTAGTATAAAGATTCCGACGCATTTGGTAGACACGGAACCTGATTATAGTATAATTTTGGATTTTTGGAAAGTTTTTATTACTCCCTTTCGTAGCGTCGTCCGACCGAAGCCCAACGCGTAGGTTAAGCGCCAAACCAGTTTCCACTAGTAAATGAGAAAGGAAGTATAATAAAAACTTGGTTTTTATGGGTTAGTTTTTTTTTAATTTCAATTTCAAGTATTATTTTTAATATTTCAATTGAAAATTAAAAAATTACATACATATTACAGTGACACTGAATATTACATTTTTTATACGTGTTTAACTGTCCCCAGAAAAGTTAAAACTTATGCAACAGAAAGTTATACGTATTTCTGTTGCATTTTCGTCGCTAGTGTCACATAATGTTTTGTTTTAGCCGCGATGCCATTACGGTCGGAACCAGTCCAACCGATGAGATGGCCTGTTGAAATCTGTCACGTGACGAAAACAAAAAAAGGTTTGCGATAAATTTTGGCGCATTTGGGACGTGAGAACAATCTGCGACGGAGCGTGGGCTCGGTTCCTACGTAATTATCCGATTAATCTATTTTCAATTATTTGTAACGCTCGCTCTAGACAAAGCCGGCACGCCTCACTTGTGCATTATTATACGTGAGATTGCCAAATGTGCCCCGATAAAATCTAATCGATAATCAGATTTCTTCCGCGGCCGAAAGTATCGACCGCGTGGGCCGTCGTATAATTAATTTGATTACGTAACAACAACAGCTCTCCCAGACTAAAGGAATAGTAAAACGCTCACACGATTTATCAATTAACAGAAAGGTTATTTCCAAACTTTAAAGACACTAAGATTGTAGGTTTCATTTTACAGTCCATAAAAATTGTTTGAAAAAACATTCGGCGCGCTCCACTGGACTTTCTCGCTGTGTATTGACAAAGAATTAAATTCCTCCCAAAATTGATTCAAAAATGATGCTGTATATAGGTAGATTATCAAAAGATCGTTTATGACCCTGATACAATATTCGTGAAATAGCAACCCGTACATAAAAATGATAATTTGAGCGAAATATAATCAACCACCGAGTGCCTACCTGTGTGCGTAAATTTTTGAGTGTGCCAATCAGTGCGATATAAATGACGTGTATCAGTGCTCCACAAACAAGTGGAAGATTCTTGAGTGCGAATTACAGAATAGTGCTCCAATTAAAGTTGTGTCCAGTGACTTTTTGTAATGAATATAACTTTAATTAAGTGTTTCATTTCGTCTCTCACCGTAACTGTATCGAGTTATATGAGATACACAATCTTCGCGCAAATTTAAAATGTCCTCAGTGTAACTAAATATTGCAAATTTGGTTACGGTAAGTTTACATATTTAATATTACACTGTGAATTGAAGTATATTAAAATATGTACATAAAATAAATAAATGCCAGCATTTTTGGAAATCAAATCAAAATCAAAATTTTGTCTTCACAAAACGATGGTTTTTCAAAGTGTATGGCATTTGAGAACATCCTGTTGAAACCACAATTCTATGAGATTTTATATCGGTCAATTGATCCACACATGTTTGACACTTACTGCTTGGACAGACTCATTCACAAAAAAGGTCAAATTACACCTCCAGCTCATAATACGCACCAAACAGTTACTTTTTGTAGGTGATTCGGTTTTCCATGAATAACACGAGGATCGAGGAGTGCCCCAAATTGAACTTCTTTGCTAATAATATGATGTTAGGTTTTCCATCATCCAATTAGCTAATTGTCTCCGTTGCAAATAGTCTTGTGGCTTGAGCTCCTCAGTTAGTGGAAATCTGTAAGTGTGGAGGTGCATGACGTTAGTGAGAATTCTTTTTTATTTATATAACAACATATTTTTAGTTACCTCAATGACAACATATAACAAGTATAAAACCTTCAAGTTGTAAAATTAAATATAAAAAAAATGGTGGGAAACTGAAATCCGGCGTACTCGATGGGCCACCCTATATATCCATATTGCGGTATCACAGTAATACATATAATGAAATATTATTACAAAATTAGTCATTTTTAAAAAAATTCTACAAGACTGGCATCTTCCATATGGTGCATTCCAATTATTTTAGTGCGGATTTATGCCGCTATTCTATTGTCTCATTCCTAATTTTTAATGTCGTTCCAAAATGTGGTTTCGTCTGTTACAGTCCATAGCAAAGTGTCAGAAATACGGATAGTATAAGTAACTACATGCAATTATATTTAAGGCGGTAAAAAGAAAGAATATGAATTTAACAGTAGGTATTCTTGATTTTACAAAATTGTGTCGATTCCGTTGTAAAATGACACCATACATAGATAAGTAATCTGCAATATAAAAATCATTTAAAAATAATATTATAAGTAGGTACAATACGTATCCATATTATAGTTAAAATATTGGAGTATCACGAACACATTGCAAGATCTCGCTCTCTTTCACTCTTAAGTGTTCAACAAACTGTTACCTTATTAATTAAAAATAAATTATAGAAGTCTCACAGATATAAAGCTAATTTATAAATGAGAAAAGTGGATGGTAGTCTCTTATACGATGGCTCAGGGCTTACAACCTGTATGTATGTATGAGCTGGCTTAAGTAATCACTCTATACAATGCAACGTTTACCAACTCAAATTTCTACACATATAGGTGTATCGAATCAAGATTCATTCACATATTACTATGGTCTCTGCTAGAACATCTGTTGATTTTTTCTCATAAACAAGTTAGTAGGTATACACAGCTTTCGTAGCTAGTAATGATACCTCTATATTTTATATTTTAAAGTGGAGTTATTTTAGCAATATTTCTTTTAAAGTATGAAAGAATAGCATATCTACTAGAATAGTCTGAAAATCAATATTTTCAATTTTTAACCCCTATCATGTACCAGCATATATTTTTAAACAATATTTTTGTATGAAAGTATGTTCCAAGAACACAGCTACTGGATTTTAATCTTAAAACATACTTTCATGTAAAATTATTTTTACCTTATTCTTTCAAATTACATAAGAAACTGTATTCGAGTTTTGCCTTGCCATGTTACATTTTTATTCCGTTCCAAAATGTGTACTTATATTAATTAAATTAGAATTATTATTTACTTTCCTTCTCGCGCATATTATAAGAAATTTTTTATGCTTCCAATCAATCACGCCTCTGATTATTATTACAAATCAATATTTTTAATCAAACACCATCGGGCGAAAATTTTGTTCGACCTTTATTTAATTTCGCAAATCAACAATTATTAACGTCGAAAAATCGCGGCTCCGTACACAAATGATTGCATACAATTTTTTTATACGACTTCACCTAACTTATTATTATAAAGTAATTATTGCGCACATAAAATAAGAATTCGTTATACATCTGATTGAGAAAAGCACGGTTCGACAACCGGCGGTGTTGAGTGCGATAAATTTGTAAAAAGAAAATTATGAGCATCGTAAGTAGGCAAGTAATATCATCGTTTTCTTTCGATTTTCTACTATTTATTTGATCGTGCCGAATCTATCGCGAACGATTAACATTTCTTTATTATAATTTTTTTTAACTATTGTTTCTTTTAACCTTTCTCTCCGCAATCATTCGTTCAACGTTGAGGAAGAAAAGAATCCTCTTCTAAGTAATAATTAATTAAAACATCTTTTAATTTATTTTTTTAACAAGATTTTAGAGTGTTTTTAAATAAGGTGAAAAATATTAATAATAGAAAGTCAAATTGAATTAAACACCTTAATATCGTTCTATTGAAAGTCCGTTCATTTTTTATATCTGTTTTATTTTATTTCTTATTCTTTGATAAACTTATTATTAACGAGTACTCTATGATCTTGACAGTCTAAGTGTGACTTCAAAATATATTGTAAAAATATTTTATCAATGATACAGTTCGATTTTTTGGTCATGGCACTTCAAGAATATGTTGTATACTGATACTAATCTATGCGAAAATGAAACAAAGCTATACGTCTGTTTCACGCTAGACGATGATGCAACAACCCACTTGACATTATTTGACGTATACCTACTAATTGACGCGTATAATTATAAATGATACTAAACCATTTTAAAAACTTTGTGGTCGCTCCGAATTCACTAGAGGATTATGACCTGTTTGTAATAAAATAACTATTTGCGAGGTCACGCCCTATTTCATATCCCAAAATGCAGAACCGATGTAATGAATAGGCACGCCATAACGCGTAGTGCAAATCTTAAATGAATTGAGCGATCATATCGATGTATTTAATGAGGGCATTGAAAGCATCAAATAGAAGATCGCCACCATATAGGTACTCACTTCACATCATAACTTGCATAGTAAATGGAGCAATTTGTTATGCAATTATAAAAAAATAATAATTTTAAAAAATATATTTACAAAAATACTATTCACTCTGAACCAAAATTTATTTTCTTCACCGACTGATTTCAGCTGATGAAGGGGTTGACAAAGTCATTAATTATTATCATTTAGATATGATTAATATTATTTCATTCTCATGGCGTAAAATAATTAAACATGAACAAATGTATAGGTATTTGTTCTATTTATTTTATTGTAATCATCATCATCATCATTCTTGGCACTACAACCCTTGATGGGTCTTGGCCTCCTCAATAATTTTATTGTAATAATAATAAATAAATAAATATTAGCAAGAGATTCGTTAGTGGCCGACTATACAGTGCCATGAAATACCTATAGTAGAAGGTAGAAGAAGAAACGCTCCTTTCCAATCAAGGGTTGAAACCTAGTCAGCAATGGATGAGGATGTCATAACAAATCTGTGATACTTTTTGTCTCCGTGTCAATGTGGTTTCAGGTGAAAACAAAATATTTAGTACAGAATAACCGTAGTTGCGGATCGTTACAGCAATCCTATTAGATGTAGGTAATAATTACGTGGATTATCGGGAATTCAGGAGGTATTAATAGAATTCATTTCTATGGCTTCCCATAATTAATCGAGCTGTTTATATGCCAACGCTGACGTATTTATATTCTTAAAATGATATATATATGATAAAGTTTTTTTTTCAAACTTACTTTTTCTACAATTTATTAGAACCAAAAAATAACATAAAAAATATTTTTACCGCGCTTTTATTAGTGTCACCGGTTTATCTGGACGAAATCTTATAATCGATATGTCCGCTTCCCGCATCCGCTTCCCAATGTCCAATCGAGCTGAAATTTTGCACACATATTCTCATTTAGGATTCTTCTTCTTTTTCTTTTTCTTTTAGTGGTACAGAAAACTAAGCCTCCTGGGATGACGAGGCCCAGCTATCCTTTCATCTTCTTGATGGTCTTCCCGGTAGGCGTCTTCCAGAGGGGATTTCACTCGCTGCTGTATTCACTAGTCTGTCACTGTCCATTTTGGCTACATGATTCCTTCTGGATCTCCTTCCGGATCTACTTCACCGTTTTATGTTCTTTATTTTGCAATTTTACTTTATGCCTAGATTTCGGACACGATCACGTAGAGTTTTTCCAGTAATGGATCTCAGCACCTTCATTTTAGGTGTTCAGATGAATCCTTTGGTGCAGCATATGTCATGATAATTCGTACGCATGTCATGTATATCTCGACCTATTTTTAATATGCATATTTTTGTTTTTCCAGACCATACTCTTGAGACACCCTGATACGGTAGATGCTTAATTAACTTGCTCTCGGACTTCGGTATACATATCGTTGTGGCTACAGATTTGTACACCTAAATATCTGAAGCTCATGGCTTGTTCCACAGGCTCATTATCAATACTCAGCTTACACCTTATTGGTTGTTTAGATACTGTTAAATTTTTAGTTTTTCTGATTGATATTGACATTGACTCGATTAGGATATATGAACCAATTTCACTACATATTAATTATGTAGTGAAATTCAATCAAAATTCGATCAATCATAATTAATTAATCAAAGATGTATATGGGAAATTAGTTAATGAACTCACCAACAGATGTCGCTAGTTTCCTACTGAAGTGATTTTGTACGAAGACTAAAAATTCAGAAATTATATTACATGAAAAAATTTCAAAATTTCAAAAACCACGCTTATGTTTAAATGCACTAAAAAGTAAAAAATAAATATTCGGACAAAAAATTTTTGCTTGATTCTCAAAATAAAAGTGTTGGCGCTTTTCTTCCATTAACAACAGAATTCTCTAATCTATATCAATATTGTAAGCGTCAACCTTTTATTCGGAGAATGAAGAAAAAATTTTTTGTCCGAAAATTTATTTTTTACTTTTTATTACTTACATTTAAAATGCGTCCAATTGCGCCAATGAACATAAACATATATGTATGTGTGTTGTCATGGGATGTGGCTGTAGGAGGCAAATGGAAACATTTACACAATTTTAACATGTATTTATTTTACAAAAAGTCACTGGACACGAATTAAATCGGAACACTGTTGAGTTAAATTTACAGTTGCTTAATGTTTCTAGAATATTCCATGCACTTGTTATTACATTGTTTCTTAATTCGCACCAATTCACGCTGTTTTATTGCTTCGATCACTTTCTAGAAAATTCCGTTAAATATCCGCACGTAATATATCGCATTGGTTTAAATCAATTAATGTCTGAGTGCGCAGAGACCGACCGGCCGGCCTTTATAGAGAAATGTCTATCGCGACGTTTCGAGAATTTACCATTATTATAAGACAGATACCACTACATTACAATGGCGTCCCGACAATTGCGCGCAAGACAACTGCGCGCCTACAATAACACGCAATACAAAAGTTAATAATGACATTATTCCCATGTATTTCACAAAGCCCGGTATATATAGCCAAACGCCACTTTTATCGATGTCTTGAGAAAATTCTTTTTCTTCTAGTGTTTACGAATAGATACCCGTCGCTTCTATGTGGTTCCAGGTATTTCCTGAATATTGTATAGAATGCTACGGGCCGTTCTAGATCCTTCGATAATGACGTATTACAAGGGGTTCGGACAGTGCGCTATTCCTTCTGCTTTCCATTTCGTTACGCAATTTATTATCAGAATCATTTACCATTAAAATAAGTGTTGGTGGTGTATGCCTAAACTGTTATTCCATTAATTAATGTGCATCTTTAAAACATTTAAAAGCACCAAAAGATCCATCACATCTGCAGCAATCGTGGCTCAGCCCGCTCGGCACCTATCATTACTTTGGAACAAATTAATTTCCAAAACCTCTCCGCTCGTACGGGCTATCTTAACACCATCTTGGGTAAATGTGGACTCGTGTTACGGCCTTAGAATCGGCCCGAACAAACAACACCTCGGACCCACGGCCCTCGCATGGCGCCGAGTTTAATTCAATTTTTAAATTGACATCGGCTTGAAAGAGTTATTTTTGTGAATTATTTTTGTAAATTTAATATACGTTATGATGCAGAATCTAACATAGCTAGTCCACAATACTTCACATGTAGATTTCTGCCAAAATTATGAAAGTAAATTATTCAAACAACAACATCCTAACACGAATGCCGATAAATGACTTAAAAGTTTGCATTTTTTTTTCAATATTCCTGATTTACTTTTTGCAAAACGATGCATTATCATTAAAATAACATATACCAAATGAAATTTATTCGCTTCAATACAAGTCAAAGATAATGAAATTTGAAAAATATTTTTTGTTTATAAATAGACCCATGACATACCCAACAATCGAGGTAGTGTAAGTGGCGAGCAAGCAAACAAAATTAAATTTGTAACAATTATTATTCATACAGAGTAACATGAACATTTTACTAATTTGAGGAGAAGTTTTTTGGTTGTTTTGCATTAAAGAATTATCATAAATAAGAATTGATTTGATATTTTGTCTTCTAGGGGTTCGGATTATTGTCAATAAAATGAATTTTGTGTAGGAGTGACTTTTTGAATAATACTAACTAATATTGCATCTCCTTCATTGCCTAGGTAAGCTATTGGGGTCGCTCTTCTCGTTCTCAGGCTGTATCTTCTTCGATTATGAGTATCGCTTTCATCTAGGCCGTTTCTCAGTAGGATTTTAATGTACCTAATTGAAATGCGAATATTGATTCGACAATCAGAGCGACCTCCTTGTGTGTCCTTTTATTATTATTTTTGTATCTTTGTACATTCTGATCTCGTTGCAGTGTGGATATGAACAGTTTTGAAGTTACGCCCGCAGATGATGCGTGTACCAGCTGCATGTTAATTAAAATATAATTAGTAATTTGAAGAATTATTTCATGTCAATGATTTCGTTATATTATCATGCATGAAATCTATGGGCACGTCATGCGACTTCAGTGAAACGTCGGCTTCTCTGTGAAATATACAGTTTGTACAACATATCCGTTTCATTTAACACATAAATATTTCTTAAAAATTAAAAATTCACTATAGCGAATTAGCGATACGTGCGTTACCGTATAATATAGATGTTTGTAAAGTTTATTTAAATAGTTCGAACATATGCAGCAAACACCTTCTATAATGAAATGAAAGTTACACAAATATTACTTCGTTAAATAATTGAACATTTCTTGTTGAATTCAGTATAAGAATAATGACGAAAAGATATGTATAGGTAAAAACATGGTATATGAGAATATTTTCCACATACCTACTGAAAATTAAGCTTGTATAAATATTATTTCTAGCATGATTTTTCAATCAAGTAAATTCTTAATAATTACCTATTCAGAGATCCGATATTTTGATGTTTACTCAATACCATAAATAATATGTTGTTTAACACCACTCAACACCACGTATTATCTCAAATGCCTTTCATTTTTGAACTCAAAAAAACTAGTTGGGAAAATAATGGTTGTGTTTTGCCATTTGCGTACCCACGTGCACAGACTACACAGTGTATATTAAAACCCATAGCTAGTTTTTCATATTAAAATCAATTTGTTTTTGTGTTAAACCTATATCATACGATGCTTCCCAAATTACTTTCTTAGCATACCGTAATGCTCATCATTTGGCATGGCAGTTGCTTGTGGTGAAACATGATAATTTTATTATTATTATTATTATTTGATCATTTTAATTAAAAAATTTTGCTTAAAATATAATATAATTTTTTTCTTTTTTATCTCTTAAACTATAAGAATTTTGAAAATTTTTGTAAAACAGTTTTCATAGAAGTCACGTGTTATCTAATAACGCAAATATACTAATTTTGATAATGATATTATAGTATTAGTATCCAATTCATTATTTTGCCGTCTTCTCCATTAACAATTCTCTTCATAAAATATTTTGCACACTATCCCTCTTTTAATACACAAAGTTATTCAGAAAAAATATGTGCACCATAAATTATGGAAATCTTTAAGATTGAAATGTTCTTAAGTTTAATTGTTCTTAATTGTTGTGAGTGTTGATGTCGTGGTTAATTATTGGCTTCCAATACCGTTTCGACAGTAGGATGAAACGTTGTTAGTATAGCACTATTTTTGTTTAATGCGTTAAGTACTAGCTGGCAATACCGTATCGAAAGCAGGATGTCTGTGTTTGTATGTTACGTCGCAATACCGTATCGGAGACATGTATTATCACAAGTTGTCTTGTGTCTAGTGCACGTTTCTTCTATTGTCTGATTACTATCTTTACGGATGATAAACCCTGAAATGGGGTCCGAAACTTCGGCCAGAAAGGTGGTAAAAACACTGCATATTACGTCAGAAAACAACCACTAGAAGACTTTAATAAAAGCAAAAAAAAATTTTAAAATTTAGCCTGATAAAGTTTTCTGTTGCATTGTACTCTAATTTACCCTATATTTCAATGCCTAAAATTTCACAAAGCAAATGTCAGAGAAGCAGCACGTTTTAATAAAATATTTAATAATATTAGGTAAACTAACGAGGAGTTCAGAAACAAAACCGTACTACATGATGAGAAATAAAATGTGACATGTTTGCAAATGATTATCTGGAATTGTTAGCAAATTTACTATCGATGCTCCTCTCAAAAACATTTTTGTATCCAAATCATATAATTTTTTTTAACCTTCGCTCTGGTTGTAAATAAGTCGTCACTTACATTTTGAGATTTAATTTATTTTTCTTTAAACTCCTACTATTTTACCCAATAAACCTTTTAGCAACTACACCATGTTATTATTTATATCGGGTGTAAAAATTCAGTCAATTATCAATCATCTACCTATTTCTCGTCACTCTGGACGACCGCAACCCCTACTTTGAGAGTCACTTCCCTACACAATCACAAATCCATCTGAACGTACCTAAAATATAACAAAGAAACTTACCAAACCTCGCAACAAAATAAAATCATACATAATTTGCATTAATTCATTCCTCAACGGTAGAAAGATACGCTTCGCGGTGCTACATTATTCATAGTTTTCATTTGTGTATCATTCGAGTGTGATTGTTTCAAGTTTCGACACTAATTTACAAATATTATTTCGATTCGAGTAACAAATAGGGGGCAGGGGCATTAATTACGCGATAGCATCGTGAGACGTTCGTAATAAATACGAAAAAAAATCGAAGGTGAGGAAATAATTATATGCCGCGTGGTACAAGGCGAAAGCTTACCGTAAGATAATCAGATTCGGGAATATTAAAACAATATAAATATACCCTTAATCACGGGGTTGGTAGCTCGTTTGGCCCAATCTCCCCTCATTAGTGACGCATAGTATTTTTAATTCTAGCGTGTTTGTTTCTTCTTGTTTGCTCGAGACCGATTGATATTTTTGATAGGGACGTCGAGGCGTTGAAAACTAATGGGTGTTGCCATTAAATACATTACTTGAGGATTGTAGGGTAGAGGTAGATTGTGAGGATAAGACAGTGAATTTGTGGAGGAAAATATTATTTCAACGAGTTTTGTATTTATCAAAAAATCTAGAGCGAAGTCGTAAAAAATTTTCACACCTACGCTGCTTTATTTTTATGTGAAAAGTTTATAGTAAAATATTTTTTATTTTGGCTGTGATCCGTCCAAAATTACGTACTTTTCCATGTCGGTTCCTAAATAATACGTATGCAAAATTTGGGTAAGATCTGTCAAACGGTGTAGATTTGTGTAGAAGATGTATCGTTGAGAGAGAGCGGGGTAAAAGGAGAGGGAGGGAATTCCGTCTATGTTTCCCACTGACTCCTGAAAGAATAAGTATTTAGTTGTATTAATTAATAAAAAACAGAATAAATAAATAAGAAATTGAAAATAATCAAAGAAAAAAATTTAAAAAGAAGTTACGAAAGTTACAGAAAGTTATGAACAGACAGATTATTATTATTATTATTAATGAGATATAGTTCTGGATAAAAATCTTGTCTCCCACTTTTTTCTATTTGTTGTTATTCATTGTTGCGTATTTCCGTTAAATTTGATGATTTCGTTGGTTCAGTAGATTCTAGAGCATCCTGTTGGCGATTATTCTTCTCAGGTACTTTTAGATGACTGAATTCATATTTTAGCGTAATTGAGCATCTAATCCGTAAATAATCCGTTGAAGCGTAAAAAACTCTCTTGTTTGCCTACTAACAGTAGTTTTGTTTACTAAATTACTAGTAGATCCACCATCTCCCATATCCCATATCAAAATAATGTTTTTCGCAAACAACAGACAATTAACACTTCGCTCAGCATCAAACATCTCATACAAGTAGGTTGGTTGAAGTAATTGGCTTCCACAAAACCAATTTCAGTCACCGTGCTTTCGTGGCGGCTAGACCAAAGTTGCGAAATAAACTACCTTATAAACGGAGACAAACAGACAGCTTACCGCAGTTCAAAAAACAACTAATGACGCACTTGTTTAGAGAATCATATAAAAACCTATAGAATCAAACCGTTACAACACTACCTAATGTTTTCCACTCCTAGTATGCACTCCGCGAAAATACCTGATTCTTCTTGGCACTCCCAATTATTACCTATAGTTTTAAACGTTAATTCCATTTGTTGCATGAATAAGTAGTAGTAAATAAGTGTTTTAGGCAGTATTTTGTTTGTAATTTTTTTATATGAAGCCCTTGAGATGAGTATTGATATTATTATTAAACAATGAAGCATTTTGAATTCAAATAAAAAAACAATGTCTGCATAACTACGTTGAATCGAAATATTTAATCCTAGTATCCAAAATATTACGGATCTATAAAGCTAAACAACATCCATTACAAACCATGTGAATGAACCATGGACTAAGAACTAAGGTGGTAATGAAAAAAAAAAACGGATTGTAGTGGTTTATTAGATCACATCAGTCTCATTTTTATATTTTATTGAAAGGTGCAGTAATGTCAGAAGATAACATAACTCTCTGTAAAAAATATCATTGCAGTCCAATAGTACTCCTACAATAATAATAATTCTATTCGAAAAATATAGTGTGCAACACTTGAATGAAAATAACATAGGTACTTTACACTACCAAAAACATTTTTACTGCGCTACCACGACACCCTGCTAGTAGAGCGCGACTTATGAAACATTTACATCGACATTTGCAGATCATAACGACCACATTTCGATTTTTAAGGCGTTTGTTACAACCGTCCCCCGTTGCTTTCGTACCCGGTCTCCCCTGTCCGCATTACTTATACAAATAATTAATTTCGAGAAACTTTATAATATTTTCCTTTTAGTCCATAATTACTGCCTTCGTCCAATCTTAACTGTTTACAAAACGGGCGTGATCTTGACATTGCATCTATTAATTAAACCAATCCAATTACAGCTGGCCCTGCGCAGTCGCCATGTGTGCGGTGTGTGCCGTCATTATTTGTGTGGGGGAGGTTAATTCTAAACCTTGGCACCTGCGGGTCTTCCCACCCCTGGCTGTAATTAGCAGAATGGGGGTGAGAACACCACCCCAGCGTTAATGACGCACAGTGGCGGAATAATACAGGGAGTCAAATTGTTCGACTGATTTAAAAAACAATACTCTCTGTACAATGATACACTTGTTAAGAGGCTACACTATCCTGTATTATGCCGTGTTATTACGACATTTTACAGCCCTGATGATGTATCCTGCAATGGGATCCGAAACGTCGGTCGAAAAGGTGGTAATAACACGGCATAATACCCCAGAAGACACAAACCAGAAGAAGGTGATTATTATTTTTATGGCACTTATTAAGGCACACATTCAATCATTAATTTATTGGAAAATTTTTGAAAAAAAAAATGGCCGCGCCTTGTCCATCCCCGTGGAACTCCTCCGCCGTGACTGATATACAATTTTACACATTTTCCCGAGATATAAAGAAGGTTTTATTAAATTTCAATAAAACAATTGAAATAATGTAATCATCTTTTTGTAAAATATCACCAAATTTCTACCTAAATTTCAGGCTTTCAGGGTGATTTTAGATACGCTTAAGAATACATTTAATAAATTTAATTATATTCCATGTTCATATTATATATATTATATCAAGGATTGCGATGAAATGAAATGGAAGGAAGAAATAAATAATAATAAAATAAAAAATTCTGCGGTGGCACTGCCAATTTATTAGACGATACTAGTATTGAAATATAGGGTATAAAATTATTTCGTTATATATAGTAATACCTAATTGCATATATAAGTCTTGTAACTTTAAAGGCAGTGAATTCTCGAAATATACTATACCTACTATGCAGATTACAACATACCTACATAGGTCCAATATCCGAAACTTATACAAATACTAAAAGAGAAAGGAATCGATTTTCGACATTCGTATCATCAAACATATGTACTGGAACCAAACATCCAATGTTAAAGTTGAGGGCACACTGAGCGAAGACATCCAAATTAAGCAAGGATGCACGTTATCACCGCCGCATTTATTTAATTTGATATTTTATTTACTAAATAATCTGTACTCTGAGGCAAAATTTAAGGAAGCCCTAGATGATACCTATTGCTCTAGAGATATTGTTAAATGGAAAACCATTAAATAATATTAGAATTCCGGACGATACAGCGCTATTTGCAGACAATGCCCAAGACCTTCAAACTCTAGTAAAAAACGTGAATGAAGATAAACATTCGCAAAACAAAATTGTTGATAGCATCAAAAAGATCACTTCTGACGCCAAATATAACCATCAAAACGTGAACGGGTGAACGAGAACTGGGATCCATCTCGAGAAGTAAAAGCTCGAATAAAGATGACAAGAAGTGCGTTTCTCAGAATGAGATCGTTATTTTCTGACCGTGACCTAAGTCTACAACTTAGAATGCGTTTGGTTCGGTGTATAGGTTTGTCATTTTAGTATACTTATAAGATAGAGGTATAGACACTCATCAAATCACTCAAATCAAGAACTAATCCACAAATTTGAGGCTTTATGAGACGAATGATGAAATTCTCCGGCGTATGGAAAAAGACCGAGAAGTGGTGTGAACTATCACGACAAGAAAGCTGGAGTATCTCGGATATATTATGTGACGACCAAAATATAGTCTAAACCAACTCATCATCCAAGGAAAATAAGTGATAAAAGATGCCTAAGAAGGCGTCGCATCTTATGACTGCGTAACTTGAGGGACTAGTATAAGTGTAATTCGATCGAGTTTTAAATAAAATCGTAATCCCCAGAATGATCGCTGACCTCCGACAGAAGATGGCACCATAAGAAGAAGAATATGTATATTACATATATACACGTTCGTATCATTGCATGCATATAATAAACATAATTATTTTCGGAACACGGCTGAATTCCAATTCACTCCTGGCGACGCCCTTAGGAACTTTCGGTATCAAGTAAACAAAACCAATCGCTCCCTCCCACCCTAAAGCCTGACACACGATATCAACATGTTAAATCTCCATTTTGCCGCCATTATTATCTTTTGTGATTGGAGAGCACAGATAAAGGCACAGAAAATTACACGCGTCATCATGTCATTTTATTTCTGATCGCTAGCCGCTCGTAAGCAGAACATCTTTACGACTGATTATATTCTTCCGCTCAGTACGCATATTTTTCTAACTCGTTTTTTAATGCAGTAAGCAGAAAATACAGATTTCTATGGACATCTTTTATTGTAATATTAAAAAGATGTTTTTTTATGATTTACGATACGATATATAGATTGTTGCATTGTAAGCAGAATCGTTGTTTTTTTGTCTATTTGCTAACGTTAATAACAAAAGAATATTAAATTTAATAAATTTTTGGATAAGTCTATGAAATTTGTTAAAGTCAGTTATGCAGCAAAAATAATTAATAACTTTGCAAATAAAATAAATAATAAGTATTTATCACATTTTTACTGAAGAAGTCAATCATTCTTGTTGAATCATTTTGAAGCAATAATTATCCTTACATCCTAAATCATTTTATTTTTTTTTTTTATTTGTTTACGCCCATTAGGCTTTTACATAAAGAGTATAAAATAAATTTCAAAAAGCACATACATTAAGAGTTTCAGGAATAGCACCAAATCATGAGTATAAAAATTAAAAATGTAGAGTAGGTAACGAGCAGCAATGCGTATAGGCTTTTACATAAAAAAATATATCATAAAATTAAAAGAACATACATTAAACAATATAAATTACAAGTAGCAAATTATTAAAAGTACCAGGAATAGCACCAAAACATGTGTACAGAAATTATAAATATAAAGTACAAAGCGGCAATGTGTACGAAAAATATATATTACCCACCATTACTTATTAACAGCTGAAGTCAGTAACGAAGCAGTATTGCCTCTTTAAGTGTGAACTTTACTTTATTGAAATAGTCACTAATAATTAATAATACCATTGAAAATTATTATTATGACCATAATTTTTATTAACTTTATAAAAATTCTGGAACAAATTATACCCAATTGGTAATTTAAAACTTACCTAGGAACATAAACATTATTCATAAAATCCGGAGGATTCGATAAACATCCTTTTGACTTCTAAGAAATTCACCACGCCAGCCTTCACCTATAAAATTCCTTTATCATATAATAACATAACATGTAGATTCAGATTTTGAAATTGTTTAGAAAATTTGAGCAGGCATTCATTCAAAAATTACAGAAATTGGCTTAGTTCAAGCAATTTTAAGCTGGCGTGGTGGGTGATTTTTTTAACGAATTAAATTCTTTTTTGCGTTTTTCTCGAAACTTCCTTTTTCAGATTTTGGAAATCTCAAAAACTATTAAGCCGATTCGATTCAAATTTTGCACACTTCTTACTAATATGTAACATTTTCTACGATGTAGCGTACGATTTTTTGTTAAAGAGTGAGATTTGCTTATTATGAACTTTTTACTTTGTTTTTTTTATTATAATAGAATTTACATAATTTAACAAAAAATAATTCACTTTTCATATCATACAAACCCTGGCGACGTGATTATCTCCACCAGCTATGCGTCTTACGGAGTGGGACAACACATAATTCGCCATAATTCGCCGCAAAAAATAACAAAAACAATCCGCCATTTTGATAAATATAAATAATTGGTTTATGAATAATATTAACCAATGTGCGCCATGAACAATGATAATAAAACAGATTTTACTTTCCTCAAAAAAATGTTTGATTTTGAATATATTTTTTGATAGTCTGAAGTCAATGAAGCATCGACGATTTTTATTTTTATGTAAAATTAACCTTGAGTTATATTTTGACATTTAATATCGCGTGTATATTAAGTGGAAATATCAACCATTGTTTAAAAATATTCCTCGCTAGATTCGAAGCCCATTTGGTCTTATTTCAATATGATATCGCCGATGTGTCCCGCTGATGTAAATGACCGAATCAAGAATTCAGATGGGCGACGGAGGCTGTGATTTATACGCTGGACCCAAACAATAGACTTAGATTTTAAAATTCGCTCCCAATCCGCTGGAACCATAAATTTCTAATCTCGCCAGACGGTCACTGTCAGAATTGTGGATCAGCACTCCTTAAAATAATGACGTGGACAGAGAACAATTCGTAGGCGTTGCTAGGCCATTTTTATGAAATATCTTTCAAACAATAGACATCCTGGAGAAGTGTATGTCAGACACGTGATTGATGAGAATTAACAGAAAATCTGAAAAATTATCATTTAAATATATTATCGCAGCTCAGAGGTAAACTATCGTATCTGCCAAATTTTATGTTTTCAGTTTAATGATGATTTTGATAAAATGCTTATTATTATTATCTTGTAGTAAAGTATCAAAATATGTAATATTGTAATATCGTTATACAACAAAACTTCATGGAGGTAGACTATCGTAATGTGGTAAATTGAGAGAAAGATTGAAAGACAACTGAAAGCAAAGATTTTTTGATTAGCTAAACAGAATAATTTCTGTTGACTTTCGTTCCCTTTTTTCTACTTGTTTTTCTAATATTATTAAGTCAATAAATTTTAATAAAGAGTAAATACATCAGTACATTGTTTATTGCTCGGCCATGTTGTCTAAACTCTATATATATTTATATATATTTCTTTTAACGAAATTCTATATATACTTATATATATTTCCTTAAACGCAGGTTTAAAAATAATGTGGCCATTATATAATAATAAGTACAGGTAATTTTGCAAAGGATCACTAGTAGAAGTTTCACCTAACATACTGAAGAAATCATTTTTTCATGTTGGATTATTTTAATGCCTCTAATCCTAAATTATTATTTATCGGAATATTTAATAATTAATCATACTGATGAAAATTAGTATTTTGACCAAAATGTTAATAAAGTTTATAAAAATACTGGCACAAATCAGACCTAATGTATACTTTAAAAAATATCTAGGACCATGAACATAATTCATAAAATCCAGAGAATTCGATAATCATCTTCACTTCTACGAAACTCACCAGGATAACCTTCACCTATAAAATTCAATAAATATAATATAAGCTTACATAGAGATTCAGATTTTGACATTCTGTAGAGAATTTGATTTTCAACGATACTTTAAGAAATTCATTCATTAAAATTACCAAAATCATTAAAATTAAGGCTGTTTTAAGTCCTTAATTGTACCTACCTCCTATATAAAAATAAAGAATTTATATACCCAATGGATTAACCGAATAGAAGATTGAGAGATTACGTTTTTAAATTTGATTGTTGAGTCCTATTAGTAAGTGAGTTAAATATTGAATTTATTGGTCTTCTTTGTATAGATCTATAGTAATAAAAGGAAACTTGCTCCTATTATTGTACTAAAATCAAACTTCATATACACCTGATGATGAAAGGGACTGCTTCTCTCGAAACTAAAGTAATGACAAAATTACCTAAAGTGTGTGTATTAGTAGCTTTTTGGTTAGGACACTCGCCTCGTGATACAAAGGTCGCGGGTTCGAACCTCACTCCAGACTAGCAAGTTAGTCCTATTTTCATAGCACAAGCGTTTAGTTTAGTTTGAAAATAGTAAGAATACTGATGTAACACGTATTCCGTGTTCACATCCCTATTTTTCTTTTTTTTTAAAAAAAGTTCAATTTAGTGTTAATTAAAATATTCATACGCCTGCTTTGAAGAAGTACCTATATTTGTACCATAAGAATATTTTTTTGTTCTACAAAACAAAATGGTCCATTAATTTCATTGGAGATAAATTTATTAAAATTGAATAATTTTTCATATCATTTTCAAATTGATCCGAAGACAACATCTCATAAAACATCGTCCTCTGAATATTAAATCTCCAGCGATGCAGCTTATCTATTACGTGGCGGCGTTTCTAGAATTCTGATGCAGTTTCGATTTTTTCCACCGCTCATTATCAAGCATCCCGAGCCCTGCGCTAACCACTGGGTCCACCACCTCCGAGCCACGTGACCAGACGATTTTAAATTATTTAAATTGAATCAAATCCCCAGACCACATCTGCTTCGAGACCTACCTTTGTTTCAGGTCTATTGTGCGCTGCTCGTCAGGGCCGGACCGGGGTAGCGACTTTCAAGACCTGTTTCAATTTATGAGTAGATTAAAAGCAAACACGCTACAGGGCGACGATTAAAAATGATTATCTGGCAAAAAATTTCAATTTTACAATTGACACCTGAAAAACATGGTTTTGTGTTTTAGAAGTATTTAATCAAAAGCATATTAATTTTGTAATCTCCGCTCTGACTTTAAAATCTGTTACAAAACATTTCTCTAAATTTTGTCTTTTAGATAGTGCTTCTAATCCTCTCATGTATTATGTAGTAAAAATTGATCACCAATACCTATGGGTATACTGAAAGGTTGTGATGAGAAGAATGAACAACGCCGAAAAGAGAAATGGTTCCATAGGTCGGCTCGTTATTCGTGTTCAAAATGACACGGTACCCAGCTTAATTAAAGAATGTAAAAAAAAGAATTGAGATATTGGCGTGAATAAATAAAAAGTTCCTATGAGATTCTTTCGATTTATAAAAGAATATGTATATTGGATTGCGCGATTAAACTATGTCCGAGATGGAAAGTAAAGTTAGTAGGTTAGAGTAAATTTTGGCAGAAATTTAGGTCCCGTTCATGGGCACGGCAGATAACAACGCGGCAGGTAGCTGAGGATACCCTTTATCCATAATAAGTCCATGATCACGACGAATGATCACAAATCAGTGTTGATTATGATTAGTACTTACTTAAGATTTACAAATATCTATAATATTTAATAACTAATTTTGCATCTTCTTCTTATATTGGCTTCGCCACTAGGGCCTGTTTGTGCTGAGTTTGCCACTCTTGTGATGTGAACTCCCAGCTGTCTTTTGAGGTCTTCCAGGTCGCCGTCCTTCTTCTCTCTGATTTACCATGTAGGTCAAACTTACATAACGAATCAAAATTTACCCAACATTTGTAACATTTTTAGACTTTTAATAAAGATAAACTCAGCAAATATTGTAAAGCTTTGACCAAAAGCAGCCTGAATTTTAGAACTGAAAATACATTTATAAGATTTTTTAACGATTCATGTCAACATAAGCATATTAAAATGACCTTGTTATATTATATGTACAATTGACATGGAAAAATTACTTTCGCTAGGTAGACTATCTATAATAGATATAATCTAAATATAAAGATAAATGTAGATACAAATATGTAGGTACATATTGCATTTGCATCCATTGTCATTAAACATGCATAATGATTTGAACTAATTGCACTAATATTATTCAATAAAATCTTGCATCTCATCGTTATCACGCGACCTGGTCGTCGCGCGTCGGCGTCGCTTAAGATATGCAGTACGTCTATAATATTATCGTATATATAAAGCAATATTCTTATCCGCCACGCGCGACACTGGATGGAGGATGAATGTTTTCTTTTAAAACCCATTTCTCTTAAACTAATTTATATTCTAGTTATTGTTGAGAAAAATTTCTGGTTATAATAATTAATAATTAATAATTTAATGTTGGTCCTGCGCGATCCGAGTCCGCGCATGCGTACTGCCCGGGCCGGTGTCATTCGGGAATGCTCGCGTCCAGCCTTCGGACATTTCTGAATACATTCTGATGACGGCCGCTGTGTAGAAACGGTTACGCGTTGACTTGCAAAACAGGTTTTTTATTTCGTACCAAATGGGACCAGGCCGTGACTTTTGTTTACCAAATACGAGGCAATATGCCTATATCAAATTCGAAGAAATTTTTGCTAACGCGCGAAGCAAAATATGGCAGGTTAGTTTGGAAGATGGTGTAGTGCACCGGTCGCTTTAATATTTAATTTTTTCGCTCTGGGGAGGGCAAATCTTGTTCTAGAGTCACATTGATTCATGTAGTTATAAAATTATTTTATTGCAAATCCCGTGGACAAGACGACAGTCCCTATCCTGCAACAAATCTAACTACAGAAAGTTCGATTTACGATCTATTTTCGGACAGATTATCTCTTTATTTATTTATCAATAAAACACGCCCAGAACTAATCTTTTACATAGTATAAAACACAAAGTAATCAAGTACAAAATAATAAAATTACAAAAAATGAAAGAAAACCAACACTATAAATAAAATAAACTGTAGGTAGTAAGGAAGAAAGTAGTCAGAATCTAAAGAAAAAACAAAAAGTTATAAATAGATACATAAGGAGAAAATGATAAAAATTAATGAATATCAAAAAGATAAATCGGTACAACAATAATATTTTAATTTAAACTAAATTGATATTTGTAATGTACACGTTGAGTTAAATTTATCACTTAGTACCTACTATAGTTTCAAGAGAAGCAGTCTCTCTCATCATCAAATTACACCTGATGATGTGTGGGACTGCTCCTCTCGAAACTACATACAGTAGTGATAAATTTAACACAAAGTGTGTATATTAAAAAGTTCAATCCAGTTTAAATTAAAATAATCATCCTGCACCACAAAGTAACTGCAACATCAAATAATTATATAACAAAAGATCAAGTATAGTACAGGGAAACCATGAAATAGAAAATAAGTTGATTTGTCTTTTGTGTGTGTACATATATATAGTATACAAGCATTAAATATATCAACAGAGCTGTATTGATTACCTTGGCGTTGCAATATGTGTACACAGATTGTCCAACAAGCGTTTGCCAAGCCAACATCCATAAAAAATATATTAAAATTATAAGATACGCATTTCCGTGGGTTTACGAAAACCTGCATGAATCCTTGACTATTAAAACTATCAAACTGATTAATTTTAAATTGAAACAGAATTTTGAAGTAAAAAAATATAACTTAGGAATAATTATTTCATACCATACATAGAAATTATTTTTAATGTGTGTATTTTCACAAAAATATGCAAATACACATAGGTATTATAAGTGAAATGCATACATAATATACTGTCGGACTGTCGGCATGTCGGGAAAACGGCTGTCGGGCATTCGACTATCAGGAAGATTTTTTTGGAGATCTGGAAGAGAGTAACAGCGGTGGATAGAAAGCGCTGCATCTTGCTGAGAGACCCTGAAGTGAATTGTGAAGGCGAACCAGTACCGATGGTAACGAACCAGTACGAACAGATTGATGGAAGTTCATTACAAGCCATGTCTCACCTGATGACTACTGTATATCAATTCTGGCATGAAGAAAGAAGTAAGGAGTTAATGCGCTATGTACTAAAAAATATATATATATATATATATATAAAAGTGAAACTACCTCTCCAGACACAAGAGTTAGTCTCTTTTTGGAGGGGTACAATGATAAAAAAAATTAAGTACCTAAATTTTTTTTATGTATCAAATATGTAAATATATAATGATTTGTATTTAATAAATAAAAAAATTTAAAAAAGGTTTCGGTAGCTCAAATTACATTGTTTCGTTTCACAGCTTACTCTGATGTAGTTGGAAATTGTTTATTCGTACGTCAAATTACAATATTTCTCTCACCTCACCTCACCACACACAAGAATCGTAATTCTTTTAAGTGAGGTAGGTGTACACATACAAAAAAAAATTAATTGTAAATATTTTTAAGGTATCTTTGTAATAAAATATTATATATATTATTAATTAAATAAATAAAATAAAACATCTTTGATAAACAAATTGGCTTCAAAACTGATCATCTAGGAGAATACACCTCCAACGATCTCTGTACTCTTTCTTACCGCCATGTCAGTTGGTGACTCCAAGAATGAATATATTTTTATTTATTTCCATTTTTTTAACATTCATTTATATAATTCAAAACGCAGTAAAAACATATTTTTTAAAAACGCCCAGTTAATTGAAGACTTTTAAAAATACATACTGCAAAATACATACATATTTATATATACATTTCGAAATGGGAACATAGCTGATTCACACACCGACACTTAACGAATTTATCAATATTGTAGTTTAGGCAAATCACTTTATTTTTCCTTACATTACGTAGACTAACATAACATAATAATGATATACATATATGCTCGCAATATATTTTGTGCCTTAGCATTTATTTTAATGTCCGAGTAGTCAGTGAAGAAGACAAACTAATATAGTAATTTGCTTTAGTTGTTTAAAAAAAATAAACAGAGTGTTCTTATATAATGAGATTTTTCCTAGACAAGGATACAATCAGTCTGCTCTTCACGGCACTTCGTGGAAACTTCGTGAGTTATGTGTGTAAATTTGAGGCAGATTATTCTCACTACTTGATGAGGTAAATCACGCCAGCTCCACAATAGCCAGTGGCCTGAGGGGCTAAAGTCTGGTGACTTTATCTCCGGCGCACATCTTCCCTTGTCTTAGCTGATGGCGATTATCCGGAGCCGTGACAGCCTCCCCCATTGTTTGTCGATTGCCGAATGAAATAATAAGCGCAGAACTGTAAATGACAGCTTTTTGACAGCTCGGTGAGTCACCCACCGAACAGGTACAGGTTTCTTCAGCTGTGAAATCGGCGCTAATATATGCCAATGAGACGTGCCCGAGATCAATTTACTAAGGTGGATATGATCTGACCGCTATTATTCAATACTAGTGATGGACACCTTGGATTAAAGTAGGCAGGTACAGAATTTAAATGACGTTTATGATCCCGTGTCGAAGTATAGAAAAAATGTAGATAGATATTATCATATTTTGTTGCAGTTTATTAACTAGAAAAACCTTATCGTCACATGTTCATACTCATACAACCTTATGGTCTTGTAACTTTACTCTCACAGTTATTTACTTATTTATTTGAAATATATAGTAATTACAGAAAGATATAAACATTAAAATTAAAATAGAAAATTATTACAAATTAAGTTTCAATAAGTCTTGAAAAATACAGTCGGCTCAAAAGAAAAAATAAAAATATTTTATTAATACATTTTCAAAATTTCAAGAGATAAGGGAGGATGAATAAGGCCCGGTTGTTTCAAGTTCGATCAAAGTAAGCGGTCGATTAAAGCTTAGATTTTTACAAAAACGGATGGTCGGATTGGTGGAGAACGTAAAAATCTATGCTTTAAAAGATCGCTTACTTTAATCCAACTTGAAACAACCGGCCCTAAGTGGGAGCCTAGAGAAGAAGGATTTGGGATATGGAAAAGGAAGTTAGTCATTTAATGATTCGGCTAAGTTTCAACATATATAATGGAAGACTATCATAGAAAATGTCAAATAGTTTTAATGAATTAATTTTGCTTAAGTTTGGATAAAATTGGTACGGAAATGTTGTAGATGTATTATTTCATACATCTACAAATAAAAATGATAAATGATAACTGAAATAAATAAATATTTTATTTGAAACACACGCAGTTTTCCTATAACGGGTAAAAAATATAATAATGAATTTAACCAATTATATATTTTTTCTAAATTAGTAAAGAATAATGATTCAGTGTATTCATTAAAAAAATAAGTGTTACGCTGGTAAAGAGTAATGAAAAGTTCTTTTTCTATTGAAAGAGTAAGAATATTACAAAAAAGAAAAGAAAATATTAAAATATTACTGATATAATTATTCTATAATTTATCTTAATTAACGTATAAGTTAATTAAGATAAATTACAGAAATCTCACAGAGACCATGCTATGAATATGAGAAACGTGTGTGGAAATCTTTTTATACGATGGCCCAGGGCTTACAACCTGTATGAGCTGGCTTAATTAATCACTCTACACAGTGCAACATTCACCGATTCCATCGTAAGAACATCCACACATTATCAAAATGTTTAAAGTTCTATATACGTTTAATTCTGAGAATCTTTCGTTTATTTGAAAGGACTATGCTAGACACATCTGTAGTGTTTTCTCATGAACTAGTTAACGTGCATGGATTTTCACTGATGGTAATGATACCTTTACATCTTTTAATTTCATTTATTTTCATTTTTAATCTTATATTCATAGCTTCGTCTCTGTGAGACTTCCATAATTTATTTTAATTATTGAATTATTCCCTTGGAGTCAAAATCCTGTATCTGTTTTCTCAAAACATACCTACATATAAAAATATTGTATAATATTCATAACTTTGTCTCTGTGAGACTTGTATAATTTATTTTAATTAAAAAATCATCTCTCTGGGGACAAAATTTAGTATCTGTGTTCTTAAAAAATACCTACCTACAAATGAAAATATTGTTATATATCTATAGGTACGTTTTTACGAATAGAATTTAGATTGAACCGAAATGAGTGTTTTGTCAAATCAGACTTTACAAGTGGTTTGGTGTCAAGTGGATAAGTATGTACCTTATGTAAGTGGAGAATATCTTGCCACACTAGGTGCGCACAGAACAGGTTTAGATTTTTTTAAACTGATATAATCTCAACTAGGAGACGCCACGCTGTCTAACGATTACAGGCGCGGTGAGGGGGTTCTTAGTAGTGAGTATTGGAAGTACGAATATCGGTCGACTTAATCTTTGAATAAAGAGAATCGTAGTCCAGCCGTGCGACACCTACGGTTTGATACTGCAATACACGCGTAATATATTTCTCACAGCTGACAATATTTGGTTCTCAGGTGACATGGTGGCCATAGATAGTGAAAGTTATTTAATTGAGATAAAATATAGAAGTCGATGACTCAGGGCTTACAATCCCTATGAGCTGGCTTAAATGATCACTCTACACAATGCAACGTTCACCAATTCCATCGTAAGAACATCCACACATCTATTTGCTGGGGATTATATATATATATGTTAGTATTAATTTCTTTGGGGGTAACCCGCATCAAAATCTGGTCCTCAGAAGGACCATTCGTCAACCGACGTTTCGCCTGAATCACAACAGGCATCTTCAGGGTATCTTGTTAATAAATTTCCGTCACGAGGGGCAGTGCGAGCACGTCCGTTCGTATTGGAAGCTTATTACCAAGTGAGTTCTGGTAAGTCAAAATCTAAATTTGGGTACTTTGGTCATTATTGGCCTTAATGGGTTTTGGGAATTTCGTATTAAATATTGGGTGTTCCCGGCCGTTGTTGGCTTTAATGGCGTTTGTCTGGCTCCTTGTGATGCGCTTTGTACTCAATGTTGCTTCTATTGTGTCGGTTATATTTAATTGA
This sequence comes from Agrypnia vestita, assembly GCA_016648135.1. Lineage (NCBI taxonomy): Eukaryota > Metazoa > Arthropoda > Insecta > Trichoptera > Phryganeidae > Agrypnia > Agrypnia vestita. Next base: position 87,687 of record JADDOH010003185.1, on the reverse strand, counting down.
TTTTTGCGCGTCAATATATTATTTGTACTATGAACTGTTTTACTACTGTTGATAGCATAAATGTTAACACATTGCTCAGCATCAACATCTAATACAAATAGGTTAGCTGAAGTAAATCGCGTCCACAAAACTAATTTCGGTGATCGTGCTTTCGCGGTGGCTGGACCAAAGTTATGGAACAAACTACCTAATAAAATGAGACAAACAGACAGCTTACCACAGTTTAAAAAACAACTTAAGACGCATTTATTTAGACAATCCTATAAAAATCTATAGAATCTGAACACTAGCTAATGTTTTCCACTCCTATTGTGCACTCCGCGAAAACATCTAATTCTTTCAGGCACTCCCAACTATTATAGTATTAAATTTTAATTCCATTTCTTTCATGCCACCGAGTGAATAAGTAACAGTAAATAAGTTTTTTTCTTTTTTAGCAGCAAGTTGTTTTGTAAGATAATTTTTCTGTGTAAAGCGCCCTTGAGGTGAGTATTCGCAAAAACGGCGCTTTATAAATTATCCAAATAATATTATTATTAACTTATTTTGTAGACCAGTGTTTATTATGAACAATATTTTTAGATTTTGAGATTCTGAGAACACAATTACTGGATTTATCCACTGCGGGATTATTATTCAATAAAGATTAATTATAGAAGTCTCACAGAGAAAAAAAGGTTATTTAAGCTGGTCTACGATTTGTGAAAATGAAATATTGGATTTCTCTTCAATTCATCCCTAAAATTAACTGTAACGTGTCAATTCTTTATCATGGACAATATTAGCAATACATTATTTTATTTTTATTTTTAACATTCAGATTATCAAGGTTACCCTAATAAAAAATATTTTTAGTGTGACATCGAGTACAGTGTAAAAACATTTTATAACTATTAGTGGAGTAACGTGTTACAAAAGCATATTTTTATGGTTATGGAAAATTTAAAAAACCTTTAAAAGTAAAATCAAAAGTTATGCCGTAGATTAGATAGATAAAAATAAAATTAAAAGTTATACAATATATAAAATTACTGCAGAAGTATCGAGTGCGTGTATAGAATTATAGTAAAACTCTATGTTAACTATGTTTAACGCTAGTCACAACCCATTTAATCGCAATAACACCAAAACATTAGAGAAATTTAAGTATTGTTATAAGTAACGCTTAAACACAAAAAAAATATCAAATAAATATAAAAATATGTTATTACTACTACGTACTAATTTTTCAATTCTACTGGACCGTAGCAATGTTCTAGTGTAATTTAATTCACATACTCTACATAAAAGTAGTCTTTTTTTAATTTTCCTTGATTAACTCCATTTTTATAATTTACCTCAAACTAGACATAACGTAGCTACAATTTTACGTATAGTGGCAAATATATATGAGGTAGGTAGAGCTTTACCACGTTGTCAATTTTTTTAACAGCTGTCGTATCTAACCCGCTGCTTGGTTCTATACCTTCCCAGAATGATGAATATGTATGGCTTAATAATTTACTCGAGATGCTCGAGAGATATTTTAGATGCCTAGTGATTTTTCAGAATTCTACAAATATATAGAGATAGGTAATCTTTTATTCACCTTAAATGTTTATAAGTTGTTTTCTTGCGCGGGTTTTTTTTATCTTTCTGATTTTCTTATTGTTAAAGTCCCGTAATTCGAGTCATTTTAATTGGGTAGTTGGGTAGTCCAATTATTATTTCACCGTAATTATTTTATCTATAAATTGATCTAAACGCAATCTTCTTGTTCGGCGTTTATCCGCATTTTCGCTCCTTTGTTAATTTTCACCTGCGTAAGTACAGCGCTCGTAAGTAATACGAGCGAAGTGTAATTACGGTTCGTACTAATTACGTTTCCTAAGACAATGTTGTATTGTTAGTGGCTAACTACAGGATGTGTTTATTCACGGCTGCTCTCGGCTGAGCCTAATGGCCTGCGTGTCATTGTTAAAGAAATGTATCACTTGTTCGCGTCCGTGTAATGAAATTAATATAAATACACCCATTTACTTGTGTAATTGACGTTGGATGGGTATTACGTCTCCGGCTGTACTAAATTTCATTTTAATTTACGCGACAGCTCCGAACAATGCTCACGTCGAATTATGGGTTATTAGATACTATTTTCACTAGGCTGGAGAAACTTTAAGCTGATGTTGTTCATCAGCTTTGAATCTCAAGAAAATGACAGTTTCATTATTCAAAATCAAACATTGCTGCCAACGGACAAAAAAAATTGTCAAAAACAAGACTACCAAGACTCGATTCCTTGTAAATTCATTGATCATATTTTGGCACCACTTCTAGTAGGTACCATGATTTAAAAAATACAACGAGCTTGTTAACTTTGAAACAATTATGTGAATTTCAAAATAATTACTCTTACCTATGTACGTAAGTTTCACTTTATTAGAAGACGTTTTTACTTAAAAGACTCGGTTTGGAACTAAAATTAAAAAATATATATGTATTTAATATATCATGTCAAGAATACATATTTTAATATCTCCAGTATAAATATTTCTTAGACTTATTTTGGTGACCTTTTCCTCAAAATATAGTTTAGTTCATCTCTGTACATATTTTACACTCTGTGATTCCACCTTAAAATTTTGATATCATACAAGAGTTTAAGTGAAAGTATCAAAAAAATTTATTATGTTACAAAACTCCCATTGAATAACTACCAAACAAAATACTCATTGTAATAATTATACTGAGCATTTTTTTAAAAACATTCGCTTGACTTTTTTTTAATACCCTTAATACATAATTCTAAATGAAATTGGATCCTAAATTCTATTTTACCAATAAAACACGTACTTAAGGCGGTTAAAATAATAGTTTTATAAGACAAATTAAAAAAAATATCTTTTTAAAATATCAAAGTATTAAACACTTAAAAAACCCGCAAAGAGAAGAAATTACAAGACTATTATTTTAATAATCAAATAATCTTAAATGTTAAAAAACTATTTCAACATAATTTAATCTAATTACAAAACCTTATTCTAGAATTGAAGGGTAGCATTTACTGAACAAATTGCAAAATGAAGCGTTTTGTAATTAAGCTCGCTCCACGATATTATTTCCTGGTTCGCTCGAAAAGCTCGTCCCGGCGAGCCACTTGTCTCCACCGCCGTGTCGAGCTTTAAAACACAGAAGGGCCAATTGAGGCAATTTGCCCTTGTCGCCAGCTTAGGGGAGGAACGGGCCACAAAGAGGCCTCAACAGGTGGCGCTACTGTCTAGCAATTAACTTCGCAATTAAGCCGCCGCCTCCCTTAATTACCAAAGCGTAGCACTTCCCGGGAAATTGAGCGCTGCGCCGGAGAGACTACGGGACAAACCGTAGAGACCTCCTGTAGTTACAGTGCGGTCTGAAAACTGCGTTACACTTGTTTCATATCGATTTAAACGAAATCCGACAGATTCAAAGATTTTTTGTATAATATTTCTCAATTGTCAAATATTATGTTATCAAAAGGAATTGTGAAATAATAATAACGTACCTATTGTAAAATATTAAAAATAAATGTTACCTTCTTTTCAAGTGAACTAAGTACATTACACCCATCACACATGCAATGTTTAGACTCCGAGAGCATAAATTGTACTCTCCCAAATTTCCAAATTTTTTACATAGAAAACCAGTACCAATTTTATAGAACTATCAAACATGTTTAATTTATGCAATATTTTTTTTGGTCGATAGATTTTTCTGTGCCTTTCTTTATTGTGAAAACAGTGCAAGTAGGTAGGTGAGATCATTACTCCACCAATGTTGGCTCTAACCTATAGTGGATCTTAGCTTTTATGTTTTTGAGGACATTATCGTTCCATATTAATGTTAATCTTCCTTAACTCTTTCGCCTTATTGGTCTTGAATTCAGCAGGGATTTCGGTGCTTGTTTTTCAATCATAAGTCCTTCAATTGTATCAATTTTATGACGCATATCTCCTTAAACAATAGCTCATTGCTTCATGTTCTAGAATCGGTCCAAAGCTATGCCTCAAAATTTTCTTTGCAAAGACGTTCGGTGCTTGTTCTTAGTCAGTAACCATGTCTGGACTCGATATGGGATCACTATTATGACTTTTTGTACATTAATAATATCTTATTGTTTATGGACTGCAGTCTGGATTTTATCTCATTTTGGAGGTGGAGATAACAGCAATGAAGTGAGTTCCTTTTTCCCTTTTTTCAAGATTTCAGGATAATATTTTTGTTGAGATGTTAATAAAAATATTTTCATTAGACGTATTTCATTACTCCCTTTATATTAACTCGTGGCGTCTGCTTGCTTGACGAAATAACTTTGGATCGATTTTTAACCCTTTTCCCGTGATCTAATCGAGCTGAAACTTTGCAAGCAGACTCGTGGCGACGATCAAGAAGATCTATCAAATTTTCGTTTAAAAAAATTAAATAATTTTTGGATTTTTAAAATGGTTTTTTCATACAACTTACTAAGTTGTATGAAAATATTTCAACGCGTCTGATAGACACGGAACCTGATGATAGTATAATTTTGGATTTTTGGAAATTTTTTATTCAGTATAATAAATACTTGTTTTTTATGGGTTACTTTTTTTTAAATTGAAGTAGGGGGAAAGTTCTCGATCACCGTGTAGCAGGTACCTGCAGTATTTGCACGCCGTAGCCTGGGTGCTAATTTAAGTATCGTATTACAAACGGTGCTGGCGCTTAATTTCTATTAGCGCACTACGGTGGGAGGCAAATTTATCAGAGATTTAGGTGCCGGTCTCATTTAATTAGGGACGAGGTGTAAGCCAGATTTATCGGCCGGGCTGTTTGTCGGGCAGGCTGTACGTTGTACAGGTGGGCCGGCTTTCAAATTGAAATTAATTAACTCGATCAATTAACTTTTCTTTGCGCGCCTTTTCAAATAAAATGAAAATATAACGTTTTCCTGAATAACATATCAGATCCTTATTTTATTTATAATGTTTAAAAAAATTAACTGTCTTACCTCCCGTCTTATCAATATATGTTCTCTTAAATTCATTCTTTAATTCGTACTATTTTATAATCAATCACTCCTCTATGAAACACATAATTATCACTTGCTAGTGTATTCACACACAGGATAACGAGAATTCACGTCAATTCGCACTTATGTGGTTGCACTTATTTTCATCAAATCAAACATGTGTTGTTAACACTATTTTCGCTTACAGTTTTATGCTGGTTAATGTCACGCTGGTAATCGTCAAATTAAACATAATGCGATGCGGCACCAGCTCCACCTTTCATAAAAAACATGTTGGTTTTTCGAACCTCCGAGATTATTCCATACATTTCTAGTATTTTCGAGAATCTTCCTGTCGCTTCCAGACTCTTCCAGACGTTTCCCGAATCTTGTAGATATTTACAGAGTGTTGTAGGGCGTCCCGAAATGTGCGATCGTGTTGATGTTCTCGAGAGGCTCTGACAGTACGTAATCATCTCGTTACAATATTATTTTATATTTTTTGCTATTATACACGTTAAACTGTTAACATTTCTAAATAAATTTAATAATATTGGCGTCGGGCGATTTCGATATCACTGTATCTTGGTATTTTATAGATACTGAATTATTATGTCCGTCCTGACGAAGACACAGTGGCATCAAAATCGGTCGATGTCAAAGTAATCAACGCGGTTCATATATATATACGAGTGATTTTTTTAAATTAACAATTATGTCTAACCACAAGGTTAACGTTTAAACAGTTGATGTAGTTATTAATTTACTTATAACAGTAATCACAAATGTATTCCGGTTAATTATACAATAAGCCTTTATGCATTTACATGACATGTAGGTCACAGACACATATAATTAGTTAGTACGTCTTTGTGCCTATAATTAGGTTTAGTTGTCTGTGTTAAAATTTATATACTAAGATAATCATTTTAATTTCCTTTACGCTCACGTCCCTCTGAATTATTTTTAATTTACCTAATTTTTTCTGGTTATTTCATCGAAATTATGCGCGGTCGTGTTATATTTGACTTTAGATAGGCATCATAAACTGCCAATAAAAATCTCAAACCCAAAGATTTAATTTGATTTTTCAAATGTGCTTTCCAAACATTTTATATTTTGTACCATGTAATAATATTATGTACCTATACATTTATATGTACTGGAAATTTATATCATATGTGCTGAACGCATCCTCGACCTACACTAATAAAACTTTTTTTTAAATATGTTATATGCTAAATTTGATAAGAATTATTTCTCAGGAAATACCAATAATAATTTATTATCTTCTTTGTTACAGGTAAAAACTTCAACAATATATTACGGCAGCACTAAAAATTGAGTAAGTCAACATTGGCCATAACAAAAATGTATTTAATTTCTAAAATTATTTTTGTATAAAAATTTACATCACTGATAAATGTTTTTCATAACACTCGTTTAACAAAGTAGGTGTTGTTTGATATCTCATTGCAGTAATACCTAGCTACTGTAGTACCTACACCAAAGATATCTTGCAGAATGTAGCTACTGCTGCACAATCTTCACGCTCTTAGAACGAGTTTCGTATGGACACCTCGTGCTCTTTCTTAATATATTTTCCATGCTTGTTACAGAAATCAGTAAATCACGCTAAACCTGCATTAGGTAGATATTAAAAGTATTTTGGAATTGAATTGCCGGAGCGCGTATTGCATACAATAACAATCAGTCTAATTAACTAACTAAGATACCATGGAATTCTGGTACCAACACTAATGTATGGAAGTAATGCCAGGAGCTGGTAAAAGAGGAACAAAAGTAGACCGAATGCAATGGAGATGAGATCTCTCAGACGTATGTATGACAAATCCATTTATGATAGAGTAAAGAATAAAGATATTAGGAATTAATGTAAAGCTTAGCACAATTGATAGAATTAAAAAAAGGTCGCTCAGGTGGTTTGGGCATGTTGAGCGAATGAATGAGGAAAGAATGGTAAAAAAGTAACTTAAGTGTTGACGGTGCCAAAAAGAGAGGGCGACCGCGGAAGATATGGCATGGCCAGATTAACCAGATACTGGAAGATCCGTCATGCATCGAAGATGCATGAATGTGAATGAGGCGAGAGTTGTATGTCAGGACAGAAGATTGTGGCGCCCTATCCTCTCTGTTTACCCCGAAGGGAAAAAGGCGTGATGGTGAGTAAGTAAGTAAGTGGCATACAATCACACAGTTTCTTCGCAGGGGTAGACGGAGAGAATGGAGCGCAACATTTTTTTTGTCCTGACATACCTACAGCTCTCGTCTCATCCACATTCATATATCTTCGCATGCAAGCTCGATGATTGTTGGGGCCCCTAACAGGATCATCTTCCAGTATCTGGTAACCTGGTCATGCAAAGACTTCTGCGGCCGCATTCTCTTTGTGGCTCCGTTAATACTAGTGTCTTACCATTCAATCGCTCAAAATGCCCAAACCACCTGAGTGACCCATTTCTATTGTATTCTCTATCCTAAGATCAGCCTTAGTTTTTCAAAATATGTTCGTTCTTTGATTTACGATTTTATTTGGTATATTATAAATGAACGTCAAACCAGTACTTTATGCGCAAATATTTCGAAGTTCGCAAAATTATGTGTTATTCAGAACCATTTTACTAAATTTAGAAATAACATATACTCGTAAAGCTACGCATACTCTTTTACAAAATCTATCCCAAACGTGTAAGAACTAAACTCACTGACGTACAAAATTATTTCAACCACACAACACGAATTTGTATTTTTTCTATTCTGTAAGTATTTCATTACATTTTAATCGTAGTAACATTTTATATAACAACATTTTTAACCATTAACTCAATAACTTAAGAAGCGCCAGAATAGAAAATAGCCTTGGCATGTTCACTTTTCACAACCAAATGCTTATATTTATTTTTAAGCAAATCGCCTCCAATTCAGATAGATATAACCTTAAATCGCAATATAGTCACCCTACTTCTGGAACATCGTTTTTATCACCATAACCTTTGTCCATGCTGAGTGCACGCCACTCTGAATTATATTAGAGACAGTTTTTCTTATTAGACGAATTAATAATATTAATGACTACGAATATAGTTCAGCATTATTTTAATGATAAAATGGTCATCCTCGCTACGTCATTAGGCGACCACACAAATCCTCTCCACTGTCTCTGTGGTGCAAAGATGAGGAAATTATAACTTATTAGATGAGATTACATTGACATATATACATGAAATGCAATTTTAATCATACAAAAGTGAAATGCAAAATATAAACAAAGGTACATGAGATGCAATGAAATAAAAATGCGATATAATGTAATGCGGCAAAACAAAGAAGTACATAAATGATGAAGCAAAAGAAAAATAAAATTTTACGTGATATACCTAAGGTTTGGATTACATGAGATGCACCAGTGGAATTCATACATGTAATACAGTTACATGAAAGGTAAAGAGGATAAAAATAAATATAATGAGTTTTCTCATACACTAGGTATTCAGTATTGTGAAGAAACAAAAATTGGCTTATTTCTTACGGCAGTGAAAAATTCTTCTCGGAAACTTTTCGATTCGCGCCAGATAGTTTTCTGGCCGCTGGTCATCTATGAACTTTTTCGCAAATAGTTTCATCTTTCAGCCGCTAGATGTCCGTGGAAAAGAAGTTTACATCTTGACTCAAAGGGTGGCATGTGTGATGTGGGGGTGGGGAAAAGATCGGTCACTCATGTGTGGAAAATGGTTCGTGTCCGAGATAAAAATAATTCGGAAACTGAACACGCCACGGCAGCACTTTCCGGGAAAAGATTATCATATTTTTACCTCAGAAAAATATTTATTATTTCATTTGAGTTTCGGATGAAAGGTCCAATAAGGGAAATAGTATCAGATTTTTTCCCACCTGATTTTGTTTTGACGACTGAAATAGTACAACCAAAATAGTATTTTTATTCAAATAAACTGTCAATTTTTAACCGATCTAAATTTTATTTGTTTATATTTAATATCACGAATAATTTACTTAAAAGTCCTTAGTATTCAAATATAATTTTCCTTATTCCATGTTAGTCAATTTGCCTTGATAAAATTAGGCAGGCAATACAGTTTCAATCTTAATTAAAGCGATATTTTATCGTTTTGCAAAGTGATATCCCTCATGATCTCATATCTATGAAGCTTTGAAATATCAAATTAAGTGTCCGAAATATAAAACAAATTGTAATATCATTTGTTTCATATTTTACAATTGTTAAAAAAAAAAAATTATGTGTAGTGAAATATAAGGTTATATAGAATAATGTGTGCCCTCGTGTGTTTCCGCTCTTTTCTTTCTTGCGAGTGTCAATTTTTTCGCAGTTTTTAGTGAAATTTAAGTAAGAATTTCTTACTCAATAATCACATTCATCCAATTTTAATATATTGCTTAAATAAGTGCTTAATTTTAATTTCTTTCCCAGAAATTCTAATTTTGCTCAGTGTTTTCAATATTTAAGTAGCTTGTTGGTATAGTGGTCTGATGATCTGGTGGTCAGTGGTTCGAGCCCCGTTCCAGGAGACCAGCAAGATAGTTCAATTTTATGACACAAGCTTTTAGCTTAGTTTGAGAATTGTAAGAATATTGACGCAATACGTATTCCGTGTTCTCATCTCTATTAAAAAAGTATACGCCTCTGTTCTCCATATTTTCATTCTGACACTATCCATATTATATTAATTTAATCTATTCGCAAGGAACGACCGACATGTTATGGATTAATGTACATATTTAATTTGTAAATTTCCCTTCTAAAACTCTATGGAAATACTAACTACATTCATATTGAATTGTAACTCTTTACAAAGCCGGGTACTTGTACTACTTGCTCTATTCTTTTTAAATAATTATAATGGAAGTCCCAGCACAAAGAATTGTATTAAACATTCAACAACAACAAAAAAAACTTGCACAGTTGACCGATTCACTTGTTAGCACAAAGCGAATGGCTTCCCCGTCGGAAATTTCTTCCAGGGTGGTCCATTTTTTTAAGGGATTGAAGAACCTGTTGAGCTTTTAGGGACCCTGCGATATGATTCCGTTTGGCAACGGAATGGAAAAATATTAAAGTACCGCCGACCTGACAAAAAATCTCCTAACTTCTGTGTGCCTGTTGACTAAATATTTACGTTTACTGTTTTCATGTTTTTTCTGGTATATCTAACTTTGAAATTAGCGCGTATTACGACTTTTACATTTCATCAGGTTTTTATGCTTATATACTTAATAATATAAATGTGATTTTTCAAGAGGAATGTAGATCCTCTAAACTAAAGTAATGTAACCAACAACATTAATTAATAAATTATTGCATAAAAGTGATAATAAGTTAAACATAAAATCAAGTTGCGTCACCCTGAAATATGACTTTTAAGATGTAGGTAGGTACTTAAATATTTTATATAACACACACAGACACGAGATCCAAAATTTATAAAATAAAACTAAATCCCCCCTATTCTCAGGATAAGAAAATCGTTACATTTAATATCCTAAGATATAAATCAGTAATTTAATATTTCATTCAAAAGTCAATATTTCTATCACTATAGCGAAAAATTTAATTTTGAACACTTATGATAAAGAAATCAGTACCTACCTGACAGTGCAAAATAAACTGATTTATACCAACTTTTCAAAAAATACTACCGAGTTGATAGGTATCTATTTATTTTTATTAATATTCATCACGTCAAAATTGATGAAGTGTATGATGAAGATAACGCAAACCGATGAAATTGTCAAATGTCTTTTTTTTAATTTGGCAATTAAATTTGATTAATTAATTAAAAATGTGCGAAACAACCAATTTATGAAATAATTTAATTCTAATATATATATCTAGATGAATTACGAATTAAATTATTAAAAATATAACTAATAAAATTAATAATTTTTAATCTTCTATGATTTTGAAAAAGCATTCAGGTAGGTAAGTACCGTAATTCATAATTTTATGTTTCTGAAAGAATAAATTTATAAAGGTATTTCAGATATTTTAATTTACTATTTTTTGTGGAGAAGTCCCTACTATGAAATTATAAATTAAATTTATAAAAATCATTAATTTTTCACAAAATCAATTCCCTTAGTAGGTTTTGATAAAAAAAAACATCATATTGAGGCCGAACGGTACCAAAGAATTACATTTTGTTATTTACATAATTATTTCCTGAAATCACCTATTAAATATTTCTTCCAACTTTTAGCGAATGAAGTAATTGATCAAACCAAGGCATTCCTACTAATAAGCGAAGTGTGGCTATCAGTTATAAACACTTTTAGAAAAATCTCCTCACTGCGAGGAATTTCATCGCGTGGGTGAGAAAGACGACATAACGTATTCAAATTACAAAAAAACTAATGTTAATGGCGGGAGATTTATTGTAATTGTTGCGTTTTTTTACATTTAATTCGTTGCGAATGTCATTAATAATCTCGGATGGGATGTGACATTAAAGTGACGCGATCATTGGACCGCTAAAATTATACATGACAAGAATGCCGGAGACGACCTATCCGATTCTAGAAAACATAAATCGAACCATTTGAATTAAACAATTTTGATGAGTTGGAACAGAACAGCAATAGCTACCTGTCCTTATCTGAAGTCTCTCAATTTTTAAGACATTTTACAGTTTCCTACTTGTGCCGATGTGTTGTTATGACGGTACTACCACAGAACACCAAAATATGTACACATGAACTACCCTAAATTTCTTTGTACACATTCTGATACCAGGGCTGGTTCCTATACGTTTGACTTGTTTAAAAAGCTCAAATTAAATACTATTAAAAAGTATAATCTTTGGAATTAGGTCATTTTTTATTACAAGAAGACGTTTTTACTTGAATGCTCGGTTTGGAACAAAATTTTAAAAAAATGTTAATAACAACCTCTATTTTAAAAAAAAAGTTTTTTTATTATGAGATTTAATTAATTACTTTAATTAATTAATACATACTAACTTAACTTCGGGGTAAAGAGTTTTAACTATGTGATGGGAACATTATTTCGCTGTGACCCAACCCCTTCTCATATCCAGATCTCAATTCACTTTATCATCTTGAAGATCATCTCTGTACAATTTTATACTATGTGGCATCCACCGACATATAAGTTGCTTTCACAATTTCACAATTATCATAATGACTCACCCTAACTTATCATCACGCCATTTACCGCAGGAGGCAGGCAGAGAGGATGGAGCGCTAATTTAATATTATTTTATTTCGTATTTCGTATGTATAATTTCATTTCTTCATTACTAGCAAATGCACACAATCTTCAATATATCATTCGCAGTATTGGGTATGATCCTACATACCCAATAGATACTGTTAACCACTTCAAACTTATTCTTGTAATACGTTTTCACATTTAACGTTTCTATATTTACGATTAATTTTCTAATACTTTATTGTCGTTATTTCAAGTTAATATTACAACAATACCTCATTGCCATTGCACAGTGACTTTAAACAAATATTTACGGTACTTAGGCGTGTCGTAACACAAAACAAACAAGATCTACTGTCAATCCAATCGCTTGAAAATGTGAGGTTATCACGTGAAATAAATTAAGCTTTTATATTTTATTAATGTTAATAGCTGTAACCCGTCAAAAATGATGGTAATTTTACAATTATTAATTATTAATGGCCGACAAAACCGGCAAAAATTAATGCCGGTTCATAAAGAATAAGTATTTACTTATTTATAGCCGACACCAATGAAATAGTAACAACGAATTTTATCAAAATATTATAACATTTTTTTTATTTAACATTTCCCCTATCGGAAGTTAATGGTACTGTTTTAAACCCTGCTGATGTGATTGTGCTGGGCGGTACATTAAATGGTTTGGGTCTTTGCTAATCCCTAGTATATATTTATAGTATCTTTTTGTCGTTTCACGAAGAGGCAGTGGTAGCAACATGCGTTATGCGGTCGGTTCGGGTCTGCTGGCCCGGGGTCCAAGCCCCATCTCCGGCCGTTAATTTGTTTTTTTAGCCGTAAATTCGAACGGAATTACGGATGTAACATGAAGTTATATAAGATAGATGGACGGACAGACAATGAAATTATTATGTTTGATAAAAAATTGATACCTATCCTGCCATTGTTGATGAGTTATTTGTATGAATATTTTTACTTTTTTTATACCTTTTCTTACTCCTATTATTCATTGTATTGGCAGTTAATTTTTCTAATGTGTAAGTCACATTAACTTCTCTGTAAAGTCAGTCAATATTTTTCCTTCACCAGTATCTACTTACATACACGTACCAAACTAATAATGAAAATAAACTGATTTTTATTTAACACAAATTGTCAACTTTTGTTTTTACTGAATTGATTTAACATTAAATGTTCAATATTATTTTTCTTTGCACGTTGATCTTTACAATATATATAATTTTTTCCTGTTCATGGAATATTAGTATTAAATTTTTTTTAATAAACCTATATAGAATTCTATATTGAAAGTAAAATATTTCATACATGTTACAGTCAATATTACATTTTTTATACGTGTTTAACTGTCCCCAGAAAATTAATACTTGTATTTGGGGACAGGAGTCTATGATACATAAGAGCATGAATGAATAAGTATGTATATAGGTACCTAAGTTAATAATGGAACAGTGTAGAGAAATATTGTTGATTTTATGTGTATAAATTGTCTCTATTATTATATTTAGCAAATCCATCATCATAATGAGAAATTGTGTAATTATCATTCTTATAATTGCTGATTACAATTCACATTTTACATATTTTTTCTGCGTTGAATATTTTGTTCTCCTGCTTGTTGGTCTTATCCATATTGTTAGACGTTTAAATAGGTATATTTTTTTAATTTAACATACGTGTCTATTAATATTGTATAATTATTGTATAATAATAACTATGAGTCAATTTGACATCAATTTCAAATTGGCTCAGTTATTTTCCAGGTAGAACAATGCAATTTTCTTATTTTTTATACCGGTCTTGTAATTGAAGTACCTACCTACTCGGGTAATTATTATATAAGCTTGGCTGGTGGTTATATTTAGCTACTTTTTACTTTGTGATGCACAATTCTATAATTTTTATAAAGTTTTCCCAATGTTCAAGTAATACAGAGAGAGATTATTTTGTCATTACCATACTTTAGAGACGATGTGAAATTCGTAATACCTGATTATGAGAAGGACTGTACCTGCCTGCCCTTTTTCCTGTCTGGTTGACGTATTGTGATTTGATTTTTTTTTTTATATTTCGTAATGTAATGCTCAGTACTGTTTTTCACCCAATCGAAGGAAATTATTCAATATAAGGAGAATATTACTGTTAATTTTTATTTATTTATATTTCATTATTTATTATTTATGATAAACAAGAAATAAACACTGACATTGATAAATTGTCATTGGTCTAGCTGGCAAGGCGGGGATTGACACGTTGAATAATACCACGTAATTGACGTGTAATAAATTTAGTTTAATTATTTTGGCGCGTTGGTACTTCTCAGATCATAAAATTTTTGTATTCCAAAACTCGAAGCACAGCAAATATCGTTAATTGATAAAATGCAGTAAATTGCAATTTATTTCCTAATTACGTTGATTTACGTCCTACGCTAAATGCCGATAGCTGCGTCGGAACTGCACTAATCAGGAGCGGACTCACGCGTGGGCCCCGAGGTGCAAGCCAGAGGAACCAAAGAGTACACATATTCATCATTAAACATATTGATCTTCAATCGATTATTTTAATTGAAGTTATGACAATCCATCTGTGGGTCCATAATCAAATCTGTGGGTCCATAATTTTCTTACTAATTGACCTTTTCAATATTTAACCTGCCTGATTCGTCATTTAATTTCAAAAAGGCGTGGAGCTGTGTTAATGTTGGCGCTAGGAAACAAAGCAAATTTAATAATAAAAACCGTGAAATATAATTTTCTTTAATTCATAGACGAGACCTGCCTGATTAATGTGGTTATTGCAGGAAGGCCCGTTAGAGTTCAATATATCATTTGATCACATTATAGGAGTAGAACAAAATTTTCGTTTTTTACGGATTTTAATTTTTTTTTTAAATTAAATAAGATGATTTTTATGCCCTAATAAAATCTGGTCTTTTCATAAGGATTCCATCCTTACACTCATTATCAAAAGGCGTTTCAGAATCCCCGTTGATGATCATGTCTATTTCAGTTATTTATTTATTCAAAAATGCTTACATATAGGTACATTCGTTACGGTTATATTTTACTATGCCTGTTTCACTACACAGAAAGCTCTGTATTGAGACAGGCAATATTTATAATTATGACTTACTTACATGCAAGTACATTTCATCTGATATCTACTCTCTAACATTAGGAAAGTTTGTTAAACTAAAGAGCACGTATAATTTAGAGTGCACTGCTTAGTGTAGGTATATAACTGGAACTAAAGATTTTTTAATACTATCTAATTTTGTTTTCTTATTACTAATGTAATAATCCGAATGTGGGCATTTTGAGTTTGTCTTCCAAGTACCTAAATCCAGCACTGTCAGTAACCACTGCTGAGTCTGTTATTTACGACTGATGGTAAAATAATGATTATTCAGACAATTCTACAATAGTAGATGTAGACAAATAATAACAAAATAAATTATTCACACAGGTAACTCATTAAGTTAAAGTCATCAAATCGTTTATCAGAGGTTCATAAATGTCGATTGGCCTATTCTAGTGAGTATATGTTTTTTGATTAATAGGTACCTATGTACCTAGGTATATAACTTAGAGTGCTTATAGAATTGGAATCTCTTACAGGTCTTTTAGAAAATGTAAAGAAAGTTGATAATTATTTATCGTAGGTTACCCTCAGGCACGTGCATTGAGAACATGAAAGCACGACTTTTAAGTAAACATATATTTTTGAAAAAAAATCGAAATGAAATATTTATGTTACACAATATTATGAAATATTAGAATCTGAATGATATGACAAATATTATGAAAGGAACATTGCGAATTATATATATAGTTTAGATTTTTTGTCAAAATATATGCTCAGGAAAAAGTCATCCTTCACGCCACTAGTTACTCTTTTTCCTTATAAATTATTTTAGGATATCAGATATGTATGACAGCTTTGAAGTAAATATGTGACATAACCTAAGTTTAATACAGTTGTTATAAATTCTACTGTTGTTTGATTGAAACTATGTAAGTAGGTGTAATAATGTCAAATTAATCATGTCAAAGAAATATTGACCGCAAGAAGACTTTAATTGGGAACTGAATCATTCGTCATCATCTTATTATTAATAACAATTAAAATTATAAATTTAATCTGTTTCTATTTATACGAATTATTTTATGGTAATTTGTAAAGAGTGTTCGTTAAATGTATGTTTTTGAACATCTTACATTTAATACGAATAAATTTATTCACGAGGGCGTAGTACCTATACCTATAGTTTGATTGATCAACATTTTCTCGTTTTTCGCATACCTACTTAGTTAAAAGAAAGGTAATAATGGAAATTAGACCAATCCCAGGTTTAATTATATATGAACCGTCTTCCAAATATATAAAAGATTTTTGTCATAGTTTATACACAAAATATGAATACTTGTAAGTATGTTTATAGTCATGGTAACATCAAGAATTTGATTTAACTAAATTTAATGCCTAATGCACGCCACTGGCATTTAGCTATGAACCAAACAAACAGACTACGAGCCAGCGACTGCCAGACTTACTACTTTGTTTGATACTTACTACTAGGTTTGATACTACTTACTAGTATCAAACCTGAAATAGTTTCTGTAGATGTACACTGTAGTAGGTAAGATTGTTTGGATATTATGACATTTAAGTTCGAGGGATTTTGACAGATAACAGGTTATACAGGTACAAAAAAAAAGATTAAGTTATTAACGAGACAGTAGGTAGGTACTATACAATAATATTAATCATTACCAATTGCTTTTCGCGGGTCATTTCTTTCGCCAGACTCTTTAAAGCTCTATAAATAATCGTGCCATTTACGTTATAGTTACAAATCTGAATTTTATATGTCGCTATCCATAATCCACAGGAAATTATTATTTCAAATTAAGTTATTTTCGAAAAATCTTCTCCGTATACCTACCTACACTTATTAATGAAAATTATTCCCTGGAATAAGTTGTATTATTAGGTATATCCCTAAATTCAAACAGATAATTAGACAAGTCGGCACATTTATATCAAAAAGAAAAAACATAGGTAGGTACTTATCTATATTTTTTTAAGCATCTGTATCCATCTAGCCGTGGCAGCTAGCCTCGCTTGGCAAAAAGTCGCATACTGAATGGTCAGGCTCCCCGCAGGTAGTAGGTATATATTTAATATTAGGCGTATTAGCATAGCGGGCTGGTGGCAGAGCCGACTTGCGGAGCGAGGGCCCAGATTCGGATCCCGCCCGCGGCCGCCAATAAACATCCACATTGTCAACAGCGATAAATTGCAATTTTGCTGTCTAGACCTTCTTTGAGTGGTCTTAACATTAAATTATTTTAATTTTTTTTTAAATACAAAGTGATACACTGAATTTCGAAACAAAAGAGTGGTTTAGTTTCCCTGACCTGACCCAACCAAACCTAATCTAGTCTCATCTGTAGAGTGCAAGTACCTATCAACCTACTTATTTTTTTTATGTTTATGATATACAAATAATGAACAAAATAAGAAATATTTTTTTATTATTTGATAAGATTCTATAAAGCAATTTAGTTTTTTTTTAAGATCCAGGCCTCCATCATAACACATCATGGACTAGACTTTAAAAATTTTTTTTTTTAAATTTTAGAATATTTTTGTGTCAAAACAAAACAAAAAACCGTTTAGGCAATAGGGTAAAGATATAGGCAAAGGCAGCGATAGATATCCAAAAAAAATGTGTTTTAGTCATCGAGGATTATTGATTTAGAATGTACCTACTGAATTCGAGATTTTATAGGAAATATAGCCTACAAATTTATAGGAAACATGATTTTCGAAGGGATAGCTACCTGCATAAAATCTATAATTCAGTAACAATCTTCGGTAACTGCATTCAAAGCATTTGTTTTATTTTTTGTATATTTCTGCCTTTGCTTTTATACCCCACACATTATCTCCATCCTCCGCGACACTACGCTCTCGGCCGTCTCAAGGAGACCACTCCGTTCTTCTCAGCCTATTCTCTGCTCTACATCAAATCGTCGACCTCGAAAACATCCGCATCCCTTCCAGTCTCCCGGTGCTGTCTGCCCCGGGTTTCAGTCTGCCCCCGATGTCAGGTGCGCACGCGGTGAAGACTTTTCACCGAAGCCAGACGTCCCGGCTGGATCTTGATGACATCGGACTCATCGTAGAGCTCATGAGCTTGGAGACTGCAGCTGTGACGCCAAATATTATTTTCGCAAATCCGGGGCAAAAAAAAATTGGGAAAAAAGTTGATGTTCGTTTACAACACGATTGGTGGAAAATGCAAAAAAAAATCATTTTAAGCAACCCGTTTCCGCAAAAAATCGTCGTTAAACTTTATCTCTTAAATTCGTATTTTTTTTTAAATAGAGATGTGAACACGGAATACGTGTCACATCAATATTCTTACTATTTTCAAACTAAGCTAAACGCTTGTGCTGTGAAAAAGGACTAACTAAAGTCTGGAGTGAGGTTCGATCCCGCGACCTTTGGATCACGAGGCGAGTATCCCAACCACAAGACCAACAAGCTACTCTACCTATTAGGTAAATAGGAAGGTTGAATCGACGAGACAAAGTGATTAGGTACCCACTGTTAATTATTTTATAATTAGGTACTTTACCATCAGGTATGATATTGAGTTGGTGTGAAATATACCTAATATCTATAATACCTAAATGATAGATAGATATGTGGGGTAGGCTTAAAAGAAAAGGCAGCAATATCCAAAAAAATTGAATGCAGTAATCAAGGATTACTAATTTTTACCTAATGTACCTACGTACCTACCTATTGAATTTGAGAATTTATAAGAAACGTGATATTGGAAGGGATAGCTACATACCAACATAAATTCTATAATTCAGTGCATTTTAAATTAATAATCTTCTTTGACAGCATTCAAAACATTTTTTAATAGATATTGCTGCTTTTGCTTTTATACCCCACATATGGTATACCTATAATTAAATTATTTTTATTTTGGAAAATATAGGCTGGTTGTTTCATCAGTAGGTAGGTAGTAATCGTAAAAGTTAAGATAAAGCATAAATTTTTGCGAAAACGAGTTTGATTGGTGGAAAATGCAAAAATGCCTTTTTCGTAAGTTTTTCTCTTAGATACTAGGTACACCTAGGTCAAAAAACCGGTGACAATTCCATGTTTGTATTTGATAGACTTGGATATTTCCATTATTGATGGCGCAAGTGAACGTGGTATACCTAGTTGTGATGATTAGGCCGTTTGACAATACAAGAAGGGACCCACCAGGGGCGTGCATTGAGTACCTACATGGAAGCAAGACTTTTACGTAGACATTTATTTGGGAAAACAAATATATAGGTATCCCGTAATAGATAGATATTCCTATCGCTATTGTCATATTACTCACACGTACCTAAATATACCATAATATTATATTACTAAATATACGTAGGTACCTGCCTACCTAAATATATCAACCTGTAGATATGTTCTGTATCTATCTGTATAAATGTTTTTTTTCTTCTTAAAAATAGGTATGTTTCTGTAAAATTCATATTTCAATGTATCCACTGCACGTGCCTGGTACCTACCTACCAAATAATTCTGTTGAATTTAAACGGATTAAGCAAATTGTTTATTTTTTAAAAAATAGCTAGTGCATTACCCAGTGTTTGTAGACAGTGGCATTAGGCTACCGGTGGCACCTCATCCGAGTGTCTGGAAACCAGTAGGTACCTACAGGTTGGCATGATGCTGGCACGATGCCCGCACGGTGCCGGCACGGTGCTAGCACGCTCCCGGCGCGGGGAAAGCTCGCGGCCCTTTCAAACTCGGAACGCGGAGTTATTCACCCGCGCTTTTATTTTTTGAACTTAGAATCCCACCGGCCAGACGCTCTGCCGCCTCCCCCCCCTCCCCCGCCCGCGCCGCTCATTACAATACGGAGCCACATTTTTACTCTTCTCTTCGTTTTTTCCCGCCGCCCGCCGCCCCCCGCGCGCGTCACCCGTCCTTATTATTTATACAAAAGATGTATAAGATGATTTTTTTGTCTCACTCTCCCACTCCCGCGCATTAATAACCGCCGCCCCCACCCGCCCCGGCGCGCGCGGCCTCGCGCGCTGCGTCCCGCTCCGCCCCGCCGCGCCGCGCATAGCGCCGTCTCGGCCGCGTGGCCCCGCCCCGATCCGGTGGAGGGGCGTGCCCCCGGCCCCCCGCCCCGCACATTGATTGCCTCCTAGAGGGGCGCCAGTTTGAAGCCGAAAGCCGGCCGACCAACACCTCGTTGCGCGTAGTCAGAAAGCGCTTTCGCGGCCGTAACATCATCGCACTTGAAAAAAAAAAAAACAGTCGAAAATAATTAATTAAGTTGCAATTAAAATAATTTCGCGATTGAATGTTTATTGCCGAGACTTTTGATCGATTCAGTGAAGTGTTTTGATATTTTCCGCCGAAATAAACTGAAGTGGTTTCGATTTTTGTAAACATACCCCCACTCTTCCTTCGGCCGTGTTGATCTCGAGGGAGGGAACATTGTTCTCTGGAGTGCTGTTCGGAGTTGTTGATACGATTGTTTATGATAATATCGAGTGACTTCTAGTTCGTGCACTCGAGCTAGTGTTGTGATATTACTTCGCCGGCTATCGAGTCCGGACACTGACCATGCCTTGTCCCGCACCTCGTCTAATGGGCCAATGCTAACAGGTCAGCTTTATCCATTTTTCCCAATAAAATGCATTTTATCAGTGTTACCGCTAATTGAATTTGCGTACCCGCCTTTTAACGAACCTCGATCGATACTCCGATCCGATTAAGCCGGTCTTAATGAAACACTAATCCGTCGATTGCGCTATGACGGGTCTAAGCGACTGTTAAATCGCTAACATGTGCGACGAATTGTTCCGCAAACAAAATGTGCTAATGAGCTCGGAACACCTTAAGGACTGTGCTTAATTCAGCCGAGAACTTTATTAATTTGCTTACGAGATTACCACAGTTCCAACTGGAATCTACGAAAAAAAATTCTCACCTAAACGTAAAACCAACTAACTACCTATTAAAAAAGTGCCTAGGACACCAAAAAGGTGTCTCGAAATTTCCACTTAGAAACAAATTCTTTTATTCGGTTACGAAGACAACACATTTAAAGATTAATTAGTGATTTTTGTGATGTTAATAGGATTTTTTAAATAATGTATTAGTTCGTTCCCATACAATAAGCAGTTCATCATATTTTAAATTCTTGAATGAAATTAAACAACGATAGGTATCTGCTAGATAATCTAAAAAATATATCGACACATAAGTATTTGTGTCTGTGAAGATAGATCCTAATTCTAAATACCTACGTAGGTATTATTAGAATTTTTTATGTAGATGTTAACCATTTTAGGTACCTATATATATTTTCATAAAGAAAATTTACTAAATATTGATATCAATTAAGTACCTACCTACAATTTTTTTTTTAATTTACCGTTAATGTAATTAACGTTTAGGAGAGAACAAAAACAAATTATACATATAAGGTGTTAATATTCTACTGTAATTTTATCGTTTTAAAATGTAGACGATTATTTCGTTGCAAAATCGTTAGATTTTTATTGAAAAGCCGTCGGCAAAAGATGGGTCTAAGAACTCGCTTAAAATTAAAACTTCTCAAAATGAATACTAACAAATTTTTTATCGCCTTTTGGTGATTTTTCTTCTTCCTAATAGTGCATAGGTTTTCTAATCACTCTCCCCTCTCCTCCGAGGCAGGTGGTACTGACCTAGCTGAACAATGCACTTCTCTGTCTCTTCGCCAGATCCATCCTCCACCATCTGCCCATTAAACAAATGAATTCGCGCACCTTTTGCCGACGAAAGATCCAAAATTTTAATTACGATAGAGATAACGGTTTTCGATGTGCTCCAAATTAACAAAAAAAAGATTAAAACTAATCTTCAGATATTTTATTTCATTCGCAAAAATTATCTTAATATTTCTAATAATTTTAATAGGTATATCAATATATAAATTTTCTGCATTTTTTTTTAATAAGTATAAAAAACTGTTAGGTATAAATGCGTTTTGAATATTTTAAAGTATTTTAATTCCTATTTCTAGTACCTACCTTACTATGCAACAAAACTTTGACTTTCTGAGAAATTCGCGTTACCAATCGTTGTATAAAAAAGTGTCAAAAATAGATTTGACAGATCTTATCATTTATGTAGACGTTATCACAAGTGTGAAAATAAGCCACCGTCAGTCACCTACCTACAGATAATATTTATCTAAATATTTTAACCTCGGTATCTTCATACCTAGATAGTAGGTAGGTGCCTACTGCTTTCACTTTAAGGCCACATTAAATTTTTTTACATATAAAATACGAGACGTTAGGAATGCACTTAAATATAATTTAAACATAAATAAAATTAAAATAAATCTATTTTATTTGAAATTTTTTAGAATTTAAATTATCTGACGGCCGCTTTATACGCCGAAGGCATTGTTAGCAAAAAAAATTAGGTACTAATTAATCAAATAATTGATTAAACAAAAAATATTGATTACCTACGTACGAGCCTTAGGTATATTATATATGTTATACCTACCCATTATTAAATATTTATCAATTTGAAAAAAGCTATTCGAAAATATTCCCATTATTTTTTATTTTTTTTAAATGGAGATGCGAACACGAAATACGTGTCACATTAATATTCTTACTATTTTCAAACTAAGCTAAACACTTGTGCTATGAAAATAGAACTAACTTGTTGGTCTGGAGTGAGATTCGAACCCGCGACCTTTGGATCACGAGGCGTTTAATATTATTTCGGTAATATTTGTGCATTAATGGGTATCATGCTTGGGTATTTTAATATATTTTTCCCTGATTTTTTGATACCAAAGGCATCTTGTTCTTCAATTTGTGGATTATCAAGTATTTTCTATAATATCATGAGATATCTGTTCGTAGATGCTTCTAACGATTTTAACAAAATAATTGCTTCATTAATTAAACATATGTACCTACTATTTTCAAACTGCAAATAATATTATTAAAGAAAAATAATGATTACTAGGTAGCAATTGAGCGTCGAATGCCTCTGTATTTTCACTGATAAAATATTTTGATTTGTGGAACTGCAGAAATATTCGTATTTTATATAAGTACAAATTCATTAATAATGTAGGCATAACCATCGAAACACAAACTCGGAACTTGCTGTTGCCGGTAGACTTCGTCACAATTATGGTCATCAGATTTTTGTCTATTATTTATTTGAAAATCCATATTTTTCATTGGTAGCAACCACAGAGTATAAAAATAATTAACTAAACCCGTTCTTTAGGAAAGTTGGGTTAGCTACTACGTAAGAACGTCCCCCCTCGCGTTTGTTTGAGACACATTAATACCGCAGTTAAAGTATTTATTCTTGTATATCCCCCAGTATCTAGGTACCTAAACGAAATATATTTTTACGCTGTTTTTTACAATTCATTTTTATGAAAAATGGAGTCTCGAAGGAAAAGCGTCATTTTGTAACAAAGTGCGATTTATTTACTAAGAAATTTTATTTTTAAAGAGTATTTTGCTTGATTTTTTCGTAATTGTTTCAAAATTTACTAGCTCGTAGAAATTTTTTAAACGAGTCAAGCGTGATGGAACCAGACCACGTTCCGAGAAATTTATGTTGGTTCATGTTTATATATTTTGGTGTCTTGAGTCTACCCGGTGAAAATACTGAAACGTGTGATATACTTAATAACCAAATTAATTAATCAATTAGAAAGACATACAGAAAAATCTAATTCACGAAAAAATATTAGGTTACTACTGGGATTCGAACCCAGGTCACCTCCTTTCCGGGGCCGGTGCTCTGACCACTAAGCTATAGCAACCCTCTATGTTTCCGTGAATATATCGACCTTATATGTATTTCTTATTTTTATTAATTGATTAATTTTTATTTTTGTCCATAGAGAAATCCACAATTCATATGCGCTTTTTAAATGTGAGGTTATGTACCAAGTAATTTACCTACGTTAGTTCACGTCTATATGATTTGGTACTCAGTTTTATGATTTTATTGCAACGTAGGTACGATTATTTTTTTTCAAAATTATTCACATTCGTTAGTTCTGAATTGATTTGTTAATGTTAACGGCCATGAGGGCTCAGCTGTGTCGTGTGACCGCGCACTGCACACATGCACGCTGCACGCCGCCTTATTTACCGCGTCTCGGGTGTTGTCCGGACCCGTCCGGGATGCTGTCCTGTCAGCCGTGAAATATCATTCGGGTGGAGATGATCCTCCCGTAAATGCGGCGGTGTTGAGTAGCCCGTGTGTCATCGTGACGTCACAATCAATTTCTCTAAACGGCGACAGAGTAGCACAGTGATAAAGTGGACCATCTGAATTTTCTCGCCGATTTAAATTCTAAGCGTTTTTTGAAAACAAAACTTATAAACCGCACACACATATATTATATATATTAGTATATAATATTTTAAAAATTGCCCAAACTATGTAATTTCATATCCATATCTACTCTAAAGTGTTTTATAAGTGACTAGATTTAAGACGTCGTAATTAATAAATCTGTTTCTTTTAATTTAAATATATATATATATTTTTAAAATTTTGTTCTGAACACTCAATAATCGAGTTATTTATTATTACTATAGTTTCGAGAGGGGCAGTCTCTCTTAGCATCTGCTATAGTTAATAACTAACTTAAACATTTTATTAATCTATACGGGTAGGGCCGGGAGCCATGCGGAGGGGGTTTTTTAATCATTAACGGAAAGCCTTTTTGAAATGTGATATTATTCATAAGTGACCTTTCAAATTTTATTTTTTTAGCATTTCAACGGTTTTTTAATTATTCACTATCCATCCTTTATGAATGGACTAGTTTTAATTTGTTGTTTTCGAACGAATGGATAGTACCTACAGTCGCCAGCAAACTTCTTTTTTTTTCGGCGTAGTGGGGGAAAGCGCAGAAGACAAATTTTGTGTCTCGTTGGTGGAATGGTACATGCGCAAACTCTCCCCTACTACGCCGAAAAATGTTCAACGGAATTCTGAGAAGTTGTTATTTTTTGTGTTACATTTCATCGATGAAAAATATTGACTCTTGCAAGAAAAAATAGCTGCAATATAGACACAATCTCTTTTTTTACGCTATTTCTTTTTGACAAATATATGTAGAACAAAAAATATGGCATCGATTGAAAAATTGCAATTTCAAAGCTTAGTATATAATGATGAAAATAACTTTGCTTGCTGAAAGTAGTCGTGATGGCCTAGAAATTCCACGTGGAAATAAATACTAAATTCACCAGCGAGGCCAGAGAGCAATGCACTCATGAGTTTGCTACTTCACAGATTTTCTGCTTTATAACTAAAATTTTTGGGTATTATTAATTTACTGTAATTTGTATTCCATAGGTTCATCTTAAATTTCTGAAACATTCTGTGAATAACATCTTACTACTTTTTTAAACAAAACACTTAATAAATTAAAATTCTACCAATTCTCAAACTATGAAACATATAGTCTCCCAAGACACAGATCGAACCTCTGATCTTTTCGTCTCTAAGCCAGCGTCTTTCCGCTCAACACCACAACAAACTTAACATTAGGTTTCCGTTTTTCTCTTTTTTTTATTTAATGTTTAAAATTTGCACAAGAAGTCTCTCGAAGAATTTAAAATAATATCATTCCAATTCCTGTCACAATCGACACTTTTTTACTATTTTTTTCCTCAAAAATTAAGGTGATATTGAAAACCTCTTTTTCAGTTTAATTGCAAAATGTGGGCTCTGAAATATGTCGTTCGCTAAATCACGAAACCCGTTAATGTCGCCCTGACGTGTTAACATCCAGTTTGCGTCCAGCATCTTCGCGCACTTCTATGCTCGTGCAGCGGCGTCCGTCAGGTCCGCAGACCCTCGCGGCGGGGGTCCTGGGGACCGGGCTCCAAGAACCAGAAGCTCTTCATTTGACCTCTAAATAATATTCAGTGACAAGACTGTGGTGTCTCATACCTGACCGTAAAAGCTGCTTTTGTAGATGTATCCGCGTACATATGTTCCTAAATTTCTGGATATCGATTTGGCTTACTATAAGTAGTACACCAGTAGCGTGCAGTGAGCATAAGCTTAAGTCATGCTGTTACAGGGGGTATCTCGTAGCTAGTAGCTAAAATAAAAACGAGGGAGTTTTCTACATTCAATTGTGAATAGAAAATATTCTTTACATTTTGTTTGAAATGTCGACAGTTACGGATATAAGTGACGTCGTGGCTTGCATTTTTTTTCAATAGTATTTCAGATTAATTTTCTGTTAAACATACTTACACGAGTATACATATTTTATATAGAGTACCTACTGTAAAAATGTCTTAATTTTACAATAATAATTAAATGTGTAATTGAACTTATTTCAATCATACGTTTCCTTTCACTGTGCGAAAACAAAAAAAATGTGATCAATCAAAAAAGTCTAAGACAATCTCGTTGTGAATAACATTGTATTGTGTATAAAATGTTCAACGACTACTATAAACAGAAAGAGATTGAATGTATACTATTTGGAATGTATACACTTGAATGTATACAATTGAAATATTGAAATTCAAATAAAAGTAATAATCATAATTAGTTAAACAAGGCCACTTTATTTAATACGATTGTCAGAGCGCATTGAAAATAACTGAGAAATATTGAAAAAAAAGTCGTTTATCTCATTAGCTATCGACATTTCTCTCAAAAAGTAAAGAATATTTTCTATTCAAAATTTAAATTTGAACGAATAAGTTTTTCCCGAATATTTTGCTACAATGCACCCTGTATATTTCAAATTGATTCATTTAATTTGTTTTCAATATCATATAACTATGTTGCAACAATAAAATGTGTTTTTATCAAAATTAAATCAATATTTTAAATTATTTAGCTTGAATCAAAAAATATATTATTTATTTTGTATTGTTTCCGATTATGTAGCTCCACACATTTACTTCGAAAACAGTAAATACCACAAAATCGTCAAACGAGTAGCTTGTTAGTCTAGTAGTTAAGCCCAATTCCAGGATACCAGCAAGCTAGTCCTGATTGCGTAATTTCAGCAAGAAATTGCAAGCTCTAGTTTATATTGAAAACAGTAAAAATATTAATGTCACATGTATTCCGTTTTCATACATCTATTTTTTTTTTAAGAAAAAAAATCACATCTTTATTTGAAAAAATGTTTGGCAAACCAAAGTAAATAATAGTTTTTTTTGTGTTATTTTGTAAATTGAAATGTACCCAATATACCTACCTATAGGTAGCGAAAATTTCCAGGTTAACATTATTTACTGTGTTATTAAAATTGGCACAGGCGGTTTCAAATCATTTAAAAAAAGGATGCAGAAACGTATATCTACAATTTCATATAGGTAGCAAATATATATAAAAAAAATTAATCGATTCTAAATCTAGCCCACGCAACAAAATGTATAAATTATTTATTAACAACCGCGATTAAGTGCCTCTATTCGAGATGGGAACCAACGCGTTACACAGGCGCCTGCCTATAGGCTAGCGAGAGAAACCAGACAATTTATAAATCTCAGGCAATGTCGAATTTCGCGTACTTTGCAATACGCGGGCCCTGCGCTCGCGTCTCGGCGGCCCACGCGCCGAGGGGTGGGCGAACGGGACCATAAGCGAAGCCTTCGATAGGTAGGAACACCGCATGCATTATAATATTTATTCCGTGGCGCCCTGTGATTAACGCCGTTTCTTAAATTGAGTTCAGCGACGCGAAGAAAGTGGTTTTGTTATTTAAAATAATTATTTTTTAAATGTCATTCGTGAATATTTCACGCATCCCTTACGTGTTCTTCTTTGTGTGCCCTATGGCCATAAGAACTTAATTCACTGCGGTCCGGAATAGCTCTGCAGTAGACTGGCCAAAGCACTGTCTCAGGTTTTTTAACCGTGAGGTTCTCCTTCTTTAAGGGCTTCGACTTCCGGTAATCTTATCATGCATTATGCTTGAGATATTGGGGTTTTCGGATTTTTGTTGTTGTTTTTTGCCACTTTTCTGCATTCATCCGAAACATAACATCTTCATTCGTAACTCTGTCCATCCAGCTTATTTTGAGTATTCTTCTTTAGATCCACATCTCGAATGTAGGAGTCTTGTTACGCGTAGGATAAGCAAAATCACGCTGAATTATCGAATAGGTTATTATTACGATAGGTTCCCAATGCATCGACAAGAACGTGCGTTTTATTTATAAGACAAAATGGTTATACTTCGAGAAAGTCTATTTGAACGCACCAATTGTGCATAGGTACCCTCAGGTTTAATGCGCCACTAATACTTTACCACGCAAAAGAATATAATCGATCTTTATAAATGATTTATAAAAATTCAGATAAGTTCTTACACTCAAAATTACACACTTGAAACGATGAGATAAATAAATCAAAATACATATTTCTCAGTTCTCAGTGTAATAGTGTCCATCACTAACGTTATCAAGACGCTACATGGCGCTGTTTACACAGACTTAACTCACGGCCGAAATGACGATAACGAGACTAACGCTACCAGATGTCGCTGTTTACGTACTGCGCGATAATTTTATTTGTTGTGAAAGTTCAATTTTAATTGGCATTTTGTGAAAAAACGAAATAAATAAATAAAAATTTCAACAATTAGAGATCACACAGGCCTTTTAGTTGAAAAGAAATGATGAGATTATTCATATTTTAATGTGTTTTAATGTAAAAAATAATTTGCTTAGGTACCTACATACTGATTTCGCAATATTTTTTTAAATTAATGTATGTATAATGGCTAATTAATGTAGATATAACTAATTGATGTAAAGCTGAAATTCAAACATAAAAAGACGTAATTTTTTACGGGTTATTGCTGGTTTGAAGTTAGGTTGAATACATTTTGCACATTATT
The DNA here is from genome assembly GCA_016648135.1 of Agrypnia vestita. Lineage (NCBI taxonomy): Eukaryota > Metazoa > Arthropoda > Insecta > Trichoptera > Phryganeidae > Agrypnia > Agrypnia vestita. The sequence continues at coordinate 58,458 of JADDOH010003185.1, read as the reverse complement.
AATATTTATGATATCAGAATCTCGGAACCAAATAAGGCCGCTTGATCTAAACCAAAGAAAAACGTGTTTACAATTGATACCTACTTAGAGTATAAATATTTCCAAAGCCTCCGACCCTTATAAGATAGTAGTACGAAAAGACTTTCTGACAATAGCAACTGACAAAATAAACTAAAGACGAAGTTTTATGACCTCTCCAACTCTGACCTGAGGCTCGGTTTTTTCTTAGGTTATAACAGGGCAATGCCCAAACACAAAGTGTGGCCACTTTTTGTCCAAAGTTTTTTTTGTTCACCTGTCTATTACGTCTGCGTGTGTTCGATCAAGCGTGCGGTTTATCTTCGAGCAATTGAGTAGTATATATACATTTTAAACTTTATTTAAAATAATTTTATAACACGTTAAATAAATTTTAGTTTATCCATACTTTAACAAATACAGGGTTTTTTCACAGAAATTATATTTTATTTGAGATAAGTCATTTATAAACATACTCGCATCTTTATTCATATTTTCCTCAATTGGGTAACAAATATAATAAATATTAAAAAACTATAAAATATAAAATCGCGGTAAAAAATATTTTATCATAAAAATTCAGAATCAAACTCAGCTAATTAACAACATGTTATTGAATTTTTTTAATGAATTCTTAAAATTTATATTTCTTCTTAGTAATTTAAAATGCTGAAAGAGTAGGTAATTATGAATGAGTTTTTTTTTAATTATGTTTCATTAAATTCGGTTACCGAACTAAACATGATACTTTTGCTAAGTAAAATTCGTCATGGAGACATTTTTGAAAATGAATCAGTGCCTAAGTAGGTAAGAGTTGACTACAATTGCAGTTTATCACAAAAATTAATTAAAATTCTCATTTCGAACGTAATTGGAAATCTAATAAAGGCGTTACAGAATTAATAGTTCAAAGAATTATGTTTTCATCAACAAAGCAATTTTATCGACAAATTGCGCTAAAGTAATAAAAAATATTAATTCCAACAAGCATTTTAATACCTAACCGAAAGCTATTTAGTTAATTTAAAATCTTTTGATTGTTTGAAATACTAGTAGGTATGCTTTGCATCGGGTTTTTCGATTAACTAAGATTATCGATTAGTAAACATTCATAGTTTTAAAATTATTATAAATATTTTTAAAAAATACTTAACTGACTAAAAAGTGTTGCTTTTTAATTTACCAAGTATTAAAATGATTTATTTTAGATATTTTTTTTGGAGTGTGCAGGCCAATTTTTGAGGCCATGACGGTCAAATAAGATCCTGAAAAGATTTTATAATAAATTCGTCTACTGAAAATATACATAGGTATGTGATTATAAATAATAAACGTGCATGCTAAAGAGGTTTAATTAAAAAAAATTCAATGCATTATATTCTTTGATTGAAATTATTTATACGTGAAAACAATAAAATCAATTATTTTGTGAGAAATTTGGTTAAATGTGATAAAAATACCTTCGTTTAAGATAGGCAAAATAAAATTATTACTAAAGGATCATACACAATAAATGAATGACCTAAAAGAGTATTGTTTTTAATTTCCCCGTTTAATTTGATATCTACACAGAAATTTTCTGAAAATTATTAAGACCCTAAACCTTGCACGTATAGATGGACACCCCACTATTCTTGCTGCATACATCTGAATTGAAAATCTGTATGCTTACACCTATTTCTTATAAATATTCTGTCAGTTGTAAGTCTTGTGTTAGGTTTAAATCTTTGACTGTCTGTAGATGTGTTTAAATTTGTTAAATAATTAAAAATTCCAACCGACGGAATTTGTCCGTAGGTATTTGATTAATGTGTGTAAGGAAATTTGGCAGATTATTAATTCAAATAAATGTGTGACATTTTATTATTTCTTCCTTTCCGAGACGATTTTCCACCAAGACAGTACTCGGACCTCCTACACGCAATACGTATATTATCATTATTGTCGTGATAAATCCAGGTATTCTAAACACAGGTTTCGCATACGATTTGGTCCGTTTGAGGCCCCCGTTCAGGACTTGACACCCGCTATGTTTAGAGGGGTATTTTATTATCACATAAACTACACCCTATGGATAACACCGGATAACCGGATCGCTTTAACGTACTTACTATATTACCTGCCATCCCTGACCACTTAACTCTAAAACATTCAATGATCATTTATTATAGTGTCACTTGGGTAAAAATGAAATGTGAGGCAGACTAGAATATTTTAGTAATTTAAACAGCCACTAACATTTTGCTATCTCAATAATATAATTCATGGGAATAACGAGTGTGTTATTTTTTTTTTCGATATCTTAACTAATTGATGGTAAAAATCACGAAACTAAATTTACCTTAGTTCCTATACTCATGAATAACTCTACGTACGCAGATTTAATCTTTGTGAAAGAATTCCACGGCTTTCATTTGTTAAACATAAAACTTTTAATTACAACAAACTAATTCAATTAAATTGTGTATATCTAATCTTCTTATAAATCTTATAAAATTTTTATTAAAAACACGATCAACTATACTTGAACTAATGTACAAAATAAGGAATTTAACTTGGAACGATCGGAATTTTTCAAGATTAAAATCTGATCATAACAAAAATATTTTAAAACATAAAAACTATCCCATTTTTCCTTGAGAGTTGTGAAGCTGTTATTCAAATAAATGTGTTCAAATAAATGACCTGGAAGATATTTGTAATCTCAGTTAGATACGCAAGATATTAAAAAGGTTAATAACTTAAAATTAAAATTTTATTTACTCTCCGTCAGCTTAACGTAAAATATTTAATAGTTATTTATGCAGTGATAAAATATTTTTAAGGGCCTCAAATTTTTCGTTTTTCGAATCTTCTCCTTGCTATAAATTTGATTATTAAGTGCATTATTGTTGCATCATTTTTATTGTAAATTATTTAACGATGCTGCTCGTACAAATATGTTTTCATTTCAGATGCAATTTATTTAACGAGATTTTGCATTTACAAAAGTCTTGTTACTTGGCATAGGTTGTATCGAAAAATTCGATTACTGTGAGTCATTCAAAAGTTTGGGTTTTATTGAGTGCGATACTGTAATCTATCTTTAATTTATTGGCATTCTTGTATTCTATATATAAACTGTTGATTTTGATACCAAAATAACCGTTGGGTTTTTTAATGTGTAAATATGCAAACACTTAGCGTGCGAATATATAATTTAGGTAGAGAACAGGACAAATCATTGATAAGTATAATTTTTATCAAAAATCGTTATCTAATCATACATATGTAATATTTTTTACCGTTCTTTATAGTTTCTAACGGTTTTTACTATCAATTAAAGACTACTGATTTATCGATTTTTTTATTGTATTTTACGTCCGTCTCTTAATATTTTCTTCAGAATTTATTGAATTATTAATCAAAATAAATTATAGATGTCTCACAAAGACGAAGCTATTTATATGAGAAATGCGTACGGATGTCTTAATGGGGTAGCTACAGGGCTTATGACTTGTACGAGCTGACTTACGTGTACATACTTTTACACAATGCAACCTTTACCAATCCCACTGTAAGAAAATCCACACATCAATTTTTTTTAGGTGTATATGTTCTATATCTGTAATCTTTCAAATATTTGATGCTAAAGACATTTATGGTCCTTCCCATGACATAGTATACATAGATTTCGCCGCTGGTTTTTTAATTAACGATTATCACTCTGTGGACAAAATCCAGTAATTGTTTTTCCCAGAACACAATTCGAAAATATTATTAAAATATCGCCTAAATTTTGTATTACATCATGTGAACAATATTTACATATTCTACGCGACCGCCTAGTCAAAACGAATTTGTTATTATGTTTGAATTTCATTCATAATTTTTAAAACCTTTTACGAATATATTTACGTTAGAATGTTGTAAAGATTTCACTGTCAAAGTTAACGTCAGCTTAAATAATGCGGATGTTAATATATTACGACGCACACCCACACTTCCACAAATATTATGACAAACTAATATTGATCATAAACACATAAGCGCATACAGGTGCGATTAAAATATAAAAAAGCTATACTGAAGGGTTATTAAATTTGCTGTATGAAGATTTATGATTTTTTTAGAAAGTGATCATTGTATAAATTATTTGCATTGCAGTTTTGATATCAATGACAATTCAAAAATAGTTTTATTGTATTCCCTTCTATTCTATTGTATATTGTGTTACCTACGGGTAACAAAATATTTGTTCGCAATTTTTGCAATTGCCAAATTTATACCGGATTGAATGATAGACCCCAGTGTTGGGGGCGATACACTACAAAAATCACAACTTCTCAAAAAAAAAGTTTATATATTATTATTTTACAGCTGTCATATAATATATGTTCAGCCACTAACATTTTTTAAATAAAAATTGTTGTTAAAACATTCCATTAAAAAACGTTTCTTGTTTCATAACGTTTACGATTTCTCGGAATAAAAAACCCAGTTACATGATGATAAGACGTTTCATAATGATGGTAATCTCAACGGTGGTAAATAGATATTACTGATAATAAATATAATAATCTCGCAATTAAATATTCTTTCATTATTAGCATAAATTATAATGCAAAATATATAAAATATGATTAGTTATAAATTTTATTTAATTATAATTATTTTTTAGTAAATGATAAATTTAAACACTATTCACAAATGACGTATGAACTAGTAGATATGTAAAATATATTTAGATTTTTTAATTCTGGTGTACTCATTGTACATCATAATAATAATTCAAGATTGCAGGGAAAAAAATAAAGAAGATAGGATATAGTAATGTCTATCAGCCTCACCATCATAAAACTAGCTGAATGATATATATTATATATATATATATATATATATATATATATATAATATATATATGTGTGTGTGTGCTTATTATAGATACAAGTGTACGTAATTAATAGTTACACTTCAATGGTACTATCAAAATAAATTGTTTTAATTGCAAATATTGATGGGATAAATATATTTATTGCACTCGGTTTAATTTTTCTTGAGATAATGTTGCGAGAGCTTGGGCGTTGGAATAAATAATGATTTGCCTCATTTTAATTGCCGGACCCTACAGAGGTCTTCTGATCAGCTTAACAGGACTTGTTTGATCTCAAATTAATGTCCTACATTTGTTACCGAACAAGGGAAATCTCAAGATGGCTAATGACACCTTGGCCCTATCGAAAAAAGGTTCCCATTAATTGCTTCTTATCAATAAAACAAGACCCTTTTTCTTCCAGATAAAAATGCTGCATTTCGAGTGTGAAATAACTCGTATACTTCCAAATGCTTTTGAGATTTTTGAAAAATACAAAACTTAAAAATTTCAGTAATGCAAAAATATAAAATATGATGTACCTTATCTTGTATTTTCACATTGGTGTCAATCGACTATGCCTCAAAGATTTCCTACCTGCATTGTGATGACATCAGTATGCACAAATGCGACTGCAGTGGAGTATAATATATTTAATACTACATTTTTTAATGCCTTATTAAGAATTGCAGCATTTCCAGAATGGCTAATTGTGTGACCAAGTTGCATGAGGCATGAAGTATCACCGAACTGTATGTAATTTATTATTTATTCATATTATGCCAACTTTCTATTTCAACTATGCCCGTGTTTAGTATGTAGAAATAATCAAGCAGAAAATTAAATTGATACTCATTTAGTAAATTATTGATTTGCAAGCAGTTTTATAACATCGCGACTTTCATCACAAGAAAGGGATATTCAATCGAGGGTTTGTGTAATACGCATCACAAATCTGAAATCCTGCATACACTGTTCACTTACCAGAAATCGAAAACATGTAAAAAAAAGTAAAATACATGTGTTACCTCTGAAATTGAATTTTTCCTCTGTAAAAACGTCACAAAATAGCCGTCTTAATTTCTCAATACATTTTCCTCAATTATTATCCAAGCTCTTTATTAATGTTCCTCCTTAATTTCTATGAAATAACCCTCTTTTTTTTCCTCTTCTTGTTTCTAAAAATTACAGGCAAAATTCATATTTATGGCTAACTTGTAACACATTTAATGCACTTACCAAAATGTATGATTTAGATTTATTTGAATACAAAATTGATTTGTTAATTATATCTATATAGTTCTATCAATATGTCATACTATACAGGTTGTCCCGTATCTCGACGTCAAGCCTAAATCGGGTTATAGGCCAAGTCATATAATAATAGTTATCAGTAAAATATTTTTAAAAAATCAAAAAAATCTACACCCTGTGACGGTCTTTTCACTCCTGTTGCTACAAATCTTTATTTTTCTTAATTTTTTTTATCATCATGTAATCCTGAATAATGCTTCTGTAAAATTTTGTCCAAAATTCAAAGCCAAATTCATTGCTCCAGCTTGGAAGAAAATGTCACTTTTTGACCAAACCAAGTATTCAAAATCAATACTTTGCCCAGTTTTAACTGACGGTTTTTTTAATTTTTTAAAATATTTTTCTGAGAACTATCACCCGATTTCGGCTTGACGTCGAGATACGACACATCCTGTATATGTATATATAGGTGCCATACAAATATTATACTATGTGATGTTACTACCAGTGAAAACCCTGGCTTGGCTTTTATGTTTTTACCATTCTTTATATTTATTTAATTATTGTTAGCTGTTGGTTTTCCGAATAAATAAAAATAAATTTCTTTATTTTTAGTTAATGGCCTAAGAAATTTTTTAACTCTCTATAGATTGCTACAGAATGATGGTTATTTGTGAGTTATTGCTTGACTGAATGGATTATAATCAATTATAATATTACTACCATGGGGAAGACATTACTATACCTGAAAGGAAGTCGTTTCTAATACAGGTGTATGTTAACAATATAGACACTATTTAATAATTCTGGATTTAGGCACCGTGCGCAATTTGTATTCAGAGTTGGCAACTACATGGTACACGAAACAGCGAATGTATTTAAATTACTCACTTATCACGTTTCCATAGGGTTAACAACCTTAACCTGACAAAAATATATGAATTTAAACTCGGCAACTTGACGATTAAGCGTTCTAAGTGAATTCACTGTTTGATGTCCTTGGGTTTCATAGAATCCTAATTGTTTACAAACTATTGTAGCGAGCTTTTAAGGGGTGATCATTGATACGATACAATGTATTGAATTCTGTCTAATTTATTATGATTATGTAACGCTAGTTTTGCCTCGGTAGACTTAATTCAGAAAAATATAGAGAAAAACGTCAATCTATCTACAAAATATTTAGTTCCCACCGGAAACTGAAATTCATCAATTTTTTTTAAATTTATTAATATTCCAAATTTTTCTACATTAGTTACAAGCACTTCAAAGCGAGTACCTACTTCTGCAAGAGAGAGAACGAGAATGTTGCAGACTGTGTATGTTGACAGTACTTATTCACAGCCAAACAATATGTGTGCGTGTATGGCCCGCTAACTAAACTAACTACATACTCTAAGCTAACTACTGTGACGACGACACGAACGGAGAATATTGCGAAAGACACATAATTTGTGGTCCGTTTTAATTAACAGTGTAGTATGGATTGTTTAATCTGTAGAAATCATTTCCTTACAACTCATAAATTTGATTTTACACTTCAATTTGTATCACAGGGATCATTTAAATTATTTTTGATATTCAAGAATGTAGTGATTTCTTTTGTTAACTTGAAGTGAATAATGTATTGCTGCATACATTATTAAATCACCAAAAATTATTTTTGGATGAAATAATAATATATGTGCATAAATAAGCATTATTAATTAATGTCATAAAATAAATATAAAATATAACCTTACCTTCCAATAAAGTGCATTGGGTCCTACAATGTTGAATATTTTTGAAGTAAAAAATAATTATTCGTGATTAGTTTAATGATTGCAAACTAACTTTAATTACCTTCTTTATTTACATCAAGGTCTGAAATATAGGTAAAAGCAAAAACTGTGAACATGTTACTTGAAGGTCAGAGTGACCTTATATTTAAAATTTAATTTAACGTCTCATATACAGAAAAGAGACTCCAATTAAAAAATAATTAAATTAAATTGATATTTTAATTGGTTTCATTTGTTCAATAATTTGGTCGCCATAATCCTAACGCCGAAAGCCAAAGAAATAAATTAATTACCTTATTTTACCTGACAAGATTGATATTGGAATTAAAAAATATTTTGTAATATTTAATTTTTGTATATTATACAAGTATTGTTGGCTCCAGCGCGTGTTTCGTAATAAACGACACCTTTATATTAATTTGTATTCTTCTGTCTAAAATTATGCCATTAATTGGTGGTCTTTATATTGTTTGAGGTTTATGTCATTATTTATGTGAAATTTAATCATATATGGTAATATATTTGTCTGTCATATTAATTCGAGAGTCGTTCAGAACTGCTTGTCAATTTTTTATTCAAGAATTATCAATTTGATGCTTTGAAAAGGATAAGTATATTTTAATATTGATAATACGAAAACAGTGTACCTATACTTTTTACTATCTATTTCAATGTGTTATTCATTAATAAATTTTCGCTCAAAAATACGACTGTAAAATATATTCTCGCGTAGTTAGAATTGATAAGAAAAAATATCATAACTCTGCAGGGTGGACTTTGAATATTTCAGATAAATCCTTCCCCTCCCCCCTCTCTTAAGGATAACCAACCTATTTTGGGCACAAACCACCCTTGAGATTTTACGTACTCCATATAAGTTTTGTTCGTTTTGTTCTTCTGTTTTATTTTGGAAATAAATAAAGGCCTGTAATAATAATATTTTATAATAATAAATATTTTAGATAATGTTGTTTTTCTACGATATTTTATTCACATTGGCGCTCTCAAAAAAGAAAGAACACAAAAAATACAAAATTACTAACACACACACACACATACACACCTTAATTCCACGTACTGGTAAATTTATTTAATCTTGAATAATGGATAAAATATTTTAATCACGTATTTAATTTTAGTTTTTGTGTTTTATTCGCGTCAGTTTTTGAATACTAATGAAGGTTAAAAATATGTCGATAATTTTAAAATAAAATGTTTATGATTTCTGTATTAAACTGGTAAATGTATCCTCGCCTACAGAGGTCAGTTGTGTTAATTTTCGTAATATTTTTCTGAACTTGTTGAACGTTGAATGTTCAACCAACAAACTAAGTAGTGTACATTGATTCTCGACGCGTTCCAATAAGGTTTGTCGTAAATTCATCGAACCTAATTAAAATATCACATTTTACACAACGTGTTTTACTTTTTATCGTTCCAAATTTAAATTTCATTGACATTTGGAAATGATTGTCTCGAGGGTGGCAGCACTTTTTTTACATTTTTATGGTCGGAAATTTAAATCTCTATCGTCTTAAAAAATTCAAATCACCATTCGGAATTAGTATAAACCTCATCCCGTCCGTATCGGCGATCATTATCAAACCCAATCACCGCGTTAAGTGCGAGTCCAGTTTTCTAACAAGGTGTTAGGGTCATTACGGCCGGCGATGTCGTCGTATCTCCTTTTTAAAGGTCCATGTTTTAATGCCCGCCTCACGCCCGGACAAATTATTTAATTTACGACCGGCTGTGTACGTGTCACTTCCTCAATTCATTTCAGAATAAATCTTTTCTTACTTTATTTCAACTACAATTTGTTCAAATTTAAATACTGAACATTATTTGTAGACTATTCAAAATGTTCATATAGGTAATACGCTTTAGGGAACATTTTGCAATATTGCAATACGTGCATATTTCGGTTTATTTTTATTTTGTTAACACAAAACCTTTAAATGTTCCCATTATAAACAAATAATTCATTTAGAAGAGAGTTAATAAGAAGAAAGATAATAACAAATATATAAAATAATAAAAATTACATTGAAAAATACATTAAGTACACAAAAAGTTTTGGAAACATTAAGTTTGTTGTCAGGTAAAATCAGACAGGGGATCCCAATATCAACTACATTTCAAAACTAAATGAAGTAAAAAAAGTAACCCATAAAAACCAAGTTTTTCCAATACTCCCTTTCTCATTTTCGGGCTTCGTGTCTACCGTATGCGTCGGAATCTCCATACAACTTACTAAGTTGTATGAAAAAACCATTAAAAATTTGAAAAATCCAAAATTATACTATAATTATTATTTTTTTAACGAAAATTTGATAGATCTTTTTGATCGTCGCCACGTGTCTACTTGCAAAGTTTCAGCTCGATTGGATCACGGGAAAAGGGTTAAAAATCGATCCAAACAAGCAGACGCCACGAGTTAAAAGAAAGGAAGTAAAAATAAAGTACATGCATAAAAAAGATAAATTTAAATTGAAAAAAAATAATTGATCAATGTATATATACAATAAAATATACATTTATTTACAATCACAAATTTTACACTTACACATTTTTTATCACTTCTATATAAATGCTTTTCTCCGTTAGTTTAAGCAAAGTTTCTGTTTTTAAAAATTCTATTGTATTTTATTTTTAAAATTCATAAAAATATTTTATTTTTTGGATACACTGAATATTTACCATGAATATTCTCACTATTACACAAACCAGCTAAATGTTTTGAAAAATAAAATGTTTTGAAAAATAGCACTATCTTGGTGGTCCCGCGATACAAGGATTGATTGAATTATGTAGGATAAAACCCGCAAAGAGGCGCTTATAATGACTAAATTAATCAAATATATAATTAATTAGTCAACTGTCAAAGTGAAGCGCGATTCATCTAAGTATTATTTAACATTCACTTTTACACATAAAATATAATTCCTTTATAAATTTGGCGAACTTTGGCACGAGCATTATTAAGACACACCTAATCAATACGATCCCTATCTAGATGAAAAATTTAAAAAATATAATTTTAAAAAATGTTTTTTTTTATGTCAGCATAATAATGGTACAAGTCAATTTAAAAATTTTAAAAATTCGATGAAGTCGTCCTGTCTAATAAGAGATTGTTGAAATTAACTCTAATTATGTTAATATCTCTATAAATATACTAAATATACTGTTCATATTTTAAGTATTAATATGTTTATGTATTCATTGCAATAATTACAGTATATTAGTATTTACTCGACATAAAAAAAAAAGATGTTTTCTCGAAGAAACTGACATTAATTTGTTAATGTATGTATTGAGGAGGAAGTGGTGTGGGGAGCGCAATGCTTTATACGAAAAATATATATAGATATATTTTTATTTAAAAAGTATATATATATATATATATATATATATATATATATATATATAATATATATATATATATATATATATATAGATTCATTAAAAATATATAAAATATATAGGTAGATCGCAAGGCGTCGGATTCAGTGGACTGACGACATTTTTCTCTTAGAGAGTAGAGCTGCGAAGCTGGCCGGTTCAGACGTGTCTTATGCAACGTCATGCTGCGATTCGTGAATTCTATGCGAAATATGTGTAATTGTAATGTAATTCTATGCGAAATCTACTGCGATAAAATTCTGCATGTACACTGATCACCGGAACGCGCGATTCAATGTTAGCGCCGTGTGAGAAATGTTAGTAAATTATCTCGCGGACTTGGTCCATTTCGATCCCGAGGCCGTCACAGCGCAGCGCCACAATGCTGGTCCAGCTCACAATGCGCGCTCAAGGCGTCTCGATGCTATCTCCGGCCGCCGCCACCATCTTTTGTTGCGCGCGCATTGTAGATTTGAATTTCAAAAATGGAACGCGATTCCGATCTCGCCGGATTTACGTCACACGATTTTAATAACATCAGCGTAAGTGATATAGAAATGTTTACGAATCGAAGATAATGACGAGGTATGTAGTGTTTCGTACTATTGTGCTTACTATGTGGACAGCGTATCATGCAAATTGTGTTTTAATTTCACGAAACTCGTTCATTCACCAATCAAAAACGTCAAAAACAAACTATTGCGTTACGTGTTACGTGTCTGATGGGCTCTTTATTTCCATATTAATAAAATAATAAAAACAATTTTAATGAACAATGATGATGTATCTGATACGTAATATAATAATGAATGAATAATCAGAAAAATAATCAGATTTGTTTATATAGTCTTATGTAAATATTACATCTAAAATTCCATTTCCAAATGGCTGCTATTAACTGTAGGTATATTGAACCTAAAAATCAATATAAAAGATAAAATTAAAACACTTTTAAATGTGAAATGAACAATAAATAGAAAACTTTCAAAAAAAAAAGTAGTGTTGATAGTGTGAACGAATAGATATGATTAGATTAGAGATATATTAGATAAGATAGATGAATAACAATATAATAGATAACTTTCAATAATATTAAGATATATATAATATATATATATATATATATATATATATATATAGATTATATTAAAATATATAGGTCAAAAACATCTACTATATTGAATATTTTATATTAAATTTAGTAGATATTTTTGACCTATATTGTACCTATTCTTTAATATTACGAATGACGTTAAATGATCTAATAGTAAAGACTTTTTTATTAAAATGTTTTTTTTACAATCTCCAGGCATCAGATTGAATGGCGTGTTTGAATGGGAACGAATATTTATTAAAATGAGGTGCATTTTTCTTCTTTTGGTTCTGGTGCGGTTCGGGTTCGGTTCTTGACACGGCGCACGTCAGGTTCTAAAGTTCACGCCTGCCCTGGGCGTATTGACATTCAAATTCTCTCGCACCTTTGCATAATTGTTGACTTCGTATGACGACGCCACGCGACGTTGTTTTGAAAATTATGCAGAAATCCGGGCGGTTATTTTCTCCTCATTCTGAAATATAAAAATGCTAAACATCCGAAATATAAATAAGACTTCAGGTGGAATCGTTCAATTCGATTTCATGTTTTGTAGTAGGTACATACGTGGGGTATAAAAGCAAAGTTAACAATATCGATAGAAATTTGTACGCATGTCATCGAGGATTAATTAATTTATAATGTGCTGAATTCGAAATTTAACAGGAAATATAGCCTATAAATTTATAGCAAACATGATTTTTCGGGGGATCGATTCATAAAATCTAGAATCCAGTTATTATATTTTTTTAATTTTTGCTGCCTTTGCTTTTATACCACACATATATATATATATATATAATATAGATATATATATATATATATCATAAGATATAATATAGTCTATTAAAATGGACAATGAATAAATGTCATAAAGAGTAGTACAAATAGAAAAGGTTCATATATCACTCCGATCAAAAAATTATTACATTCCACAGTCTACAAAAATATAAAGACATGAACGAAGGTAAATTTCTAGGTTCAGAACTAGGCGCTCAACACGCTATAAAAGTATGGAAGAAGAATGTGGCATTCTATTCTCTATTTTGCTTTCTCCTGCGATGATGATTAGTTAGTTAGTTACCTTATTTGTTAGTTATGCTTTTTTCATTATTTAAAAACAGCGTTTTTTTTTCACAAAAAGAATTTTAAGTATTTTTCTTAAAAAAAATTTTTTTCTAAGCCGTTTTGAAAATTAGTCTAAACTTTTTTCATGTGTCAGTAAAGTAAATAGTATCAAAGTTTGAAAAAAAACGCTCGCTTAATAATATGATTGCACAATTCTGTTTCGAAACTATTTGAAAAGACACGAATGTCCTCTAAAATGCGATTCAAACTTTGTCTTAAACGGGATATCCTAATATATAAGCAGCTCGTGTCAATTAACAAAGCTGTGGATAAAATGATTACTCAATTAGTGCACATTAATGTGGTAATTAATTGAGTGACGGAAATCATACCTCTTGTACAACCGGAAGCTACAATTAAAAGACACATTCTTGAACGATCTAGTGTACATGTAAAAGTATGTTTCTTTGAATTTTTAATAAAATTGTTATTCAGAAATAATATTTATGCAATCTTATTCTATGTACATATAATTATATACAGGTCGATTTTTTTGTAGTAAATTTTTTTGTTTTTTTAATATAATAGTAGATACAGAGATTTATTAAGTATATAATAATTCATTTGGATTAGGAATGAAATAATACTATTCACATCTAAATGATAATAATGACTCTGTCGATGACTTTATCATCTGAAACAAGTAGATGAAGAAAATGAATTTTGATATATTTTTAATTAATATTTATTGTTAATGTTTTATCAATAATTATTATCAATATGTTACATTTATATTTCTAGCATAAAGCGGATCATATAAGTTTAGCTCTCTCTTTCTCTCATAGATATCGCTAATGCACACATCGACGTATCGGTACACAACTCATTCTTGAAGTGTCATGACCAAAAAATCAATCTGCATATACCAATATTTGTAAGGCTTAGATCAACCCTTACCTTTAAGTCAATGTGTACATTAAAAAGTTTTTATTTTATTTTACATGTTTACTAGAATTTATGCGAAATAAATCTAAATAAAATATATTTCCCGCAATATTCCTATCACAATTCTTAATACAATTTTCAGATTTTAATACATTACAAAATTCTGTCACATAAATGTTTTTTTTCCTTCAAAAAATGTTTTGCATTCAACTCGTTCTTCCATATACCGACTGCACGCGCCTGATATGTAGATATTTACATAAATGATTTATTTTAAATTCCTTATAAAATCATATAAATCACCCTTCTGGGACCTTTATCCCTCTTTCCATCACATTTACGTATGAATACGTCACGTGCGAGGCTAAAGCCTCGTTTGCATATTAACAGTTAGAAAATACCACTTCCGTATGCAATAATACTAGGCAAGTCTTATAAAAGTATGTGCGTCAGATTATGCGTTATTTCAATGGCAGCGCCACAATATCAATTTACACGAGAAAGCACGTCAAATAAAGAAGATTACATATTATTTAAATGCATTTTGGAGGGACAAGTCACTTGTTAAGTGCAATTCTTATGCAAGTTACCTCATGGTACTGCTTAGAAGAGAATTCAGTGCGGAATTATCTCCAGATAGTGATCGTATTTTGAAGGTAGATTTTTTATACGAGTAAAATGGACTTGCTATATTAATTTATATCGTACACGCGGTCCTCGTATTACAGTTGTTATGACACTGGTTTCTCATTCCGAGAATCCGGATTCGATTACCGATGAGGTCACAATTCTAATGAACACCCTGGTTATGAAAATTCATATAATACTATATGAATTTTCAAGCCAGGGTGTTTTGAGATATCCTTCGCTAAAGTAATTAGGATCCATTATATGTTATATTTTAAAAAATGTGTTGCTTCATTAACAATCCATTTGGCGAATTTAAAAAATTCAGACTAAAATTACTTAAAAAACTACCTTTATTAATGATTTAATCAATTGTCTTTTTAGTATTTTTATTTATACTAAATTAAATATCGTTTGCCTTTCTCATCATCAAGTGTAAGTAATTACTAATTTATATACCGAAATTTGTATTAACTTATTCAAGTAGGATATTAATCAGGTCGCGTAGTAGGGAGAATTTTTTTAGTAATTAGAGAAAACAAATTTAGTATGGGAGACATCGCGTGGAGTGTGATGCTGTTCATGCGTTTTCTTAAAATTTATGTTCTTTAGGATTTCGAAAATGCTCATTGTCAATCCTTTATGAGGAACCGAGTGGAGTTGCATTAATTTACGAATATCTAAAGATTGTTGATACTAATTATGTGTTTGGAAAACTCCGACAAGCTGTTGTCATTCTGCTTAAAGATATTCTGAAATTATTGATAAATAACGGAACCTTTGCAGTTGAACGAAGGCACCGCTTAATTTCGAGACTAACTCCTAGCTATTAATTCTCATTTCCCTGGAAGTTCCCATATCCCGCTGACACGAGCGCTCCACAGATGCTGCAGACTTCCCCGGGATCCTCTCCATTACAATTTGGACCACATCCTTTGAGGGCCGAGAAGCCGACTCCTCGGCGCTCACGCTCCGGCGACGATAATAACCGCTCCCCGCAGCATCCAAATTTCCCGGGTTAGGAGTGAATAACTTTACATACATCTAGTATTGTTTGTGATGCACGCTTCTCGTGTGAGATTTCCCCCGGACGGGAGATAAAGGAGTCGTGCGCATGCGCGTCTGCTTTGTGTTCAACAAACAAAAGTCCCAAAGGACGTGCGTTTTTGAGTTTTTTTTGGGTATTTCCAAAACGCATGACTTCCAAAATATCTCATCCATCAACTCTTTGATCCCTTGACAATCAGTATTTATTTGACTATTTCAATTATATTGCTTAAGATTCATAAATCTATGATATCTTCCGTATAAACTATCTATGTTTTTCTTTGCAAGATTAATTTTTTAAGTAGGTATTTAACAGTGGCGTGCAGCGCATACAAGCAAAAAAGCTGTGCATTAGTAAAGATTCTGGGAAACAAATATCAATTAAATAATCTTTATCTTAAGGAAAAGTTGATTTAAAATTCTAGCCTTAATTCGTCCCACGGCTAGAAGTTTTATTTCTGATGTTTATGTTTAACGTGACGTGTCTGTTTTTTTTCGATTTAAACTTCTAGCCGTAATTCGTCCTAAGGCTAGAAGTTTTATTTCCGACTTTTCTGTGCCCAACTTCATGTCAATTCTTAATTTATCTCGTCTAACAAATTTTTCCATACATATAGTCAAGTCGAGAAAAAAAACGTGTATTTTTAAGGCTGCAAGTTTTGTGTAATAGACAAGTAAATTTAGCGTGCTTCTTCGAAAGGTCCTATGCCAGGTTAGAACTACGCGCACGTCATTGCAGAAATGTTATTATTACAAATTCCACCCAAAACTTTCGGTGTAAATTCTGTTTGTCTTTTCTATGGTGAATGTTAATACAAATACCATCTAGGATTAGGAAATATTGTTTACAATACTTCTTTTATAGTGTAGTTATTTTTATGGATTGAAGCTAATCAAAATAGTTCATTATATACAGTTAATTTTTTTTTAAATGTATATACCCTTATAGGTATATGCGTATATATATTTTTAATATAGGTATATCGTCGGTCACAGCATAACCTAAGTTTATACCCACTGCACGCCACTGGTATTTAAAGTACTATCAGGTTAGCTTTTATGTTACATTAACTTAAATTAAATAAACTAAATTAAAAATTAAATAACCTATATCTTTAAGATTGTCAAAAAATATAATTTTTCGAAAGGTGATGAAAAAACTGTGTTGAAAATCTTTGAAAAATTATATATTTTTTTAAATAAAATGCTTTGCACTTCTAATGCGTATCTCTCTTCCTATTTACAATGATATAATAATTATTCTTCAATTAAAATTCCGGCCCGGTGCATTCCGAGACACAAACATTGTCCTTTAATTAATCGCCTCAATATTTCACCCTCAAATTTCCTTTCATTCTTCGAGAGCAATCTCTCATTCGCGAGGAGATATCCATCTCCCCGGCCCACCCACGTCACGCGCATATCCTTTAACCCCTTAACACCGTAAATTTACACTATAGTGTTTTATGTTATAACTGTTAGTATGATATTTGTTCTTTTAAAATATTGGATGATCTATCGAAATCGTGGCAAAAATATAAAAAATATAAGACCGTAATCTTTTTTTTAAACAACAGTGATGCGGTTAACGTTATATGACGCATATATGATGTATACTAAATATGATTATACATAAAATATATTTATTTTTCATGTTATTTATAAAAATAATGTATATTTAATTAATTTTACGTGATGTTTTTTTTTAATAAATCTGTTTTACTTAATATTATATTAAGTAAAACTGCCTGTCTGTCCTTACTTAATTTCGTTCGAATTAACGGCTAAAAAAAGAAATTAAACGGCCGGAAATGGGGCTTGAACCCGGGCCAGTAAACACGAACATGTTGCTACCGCCGCCTTTCCTTGAACCGACAAAAAGGTAGTATAAATATATACTATGGCTTAGCAAAAACGCGAACTATTTCATGAACTGCCCAGCATAAGCGCCAGGATTTAAATATGAAATTAACTGCCGGCAGGGGAAATATAAAAAAAATGTTCAAATATTTTGATAAAAGTCGTTATCACTGTTTCATGGGTGTCGGCTGTAAATAAGATAGTACCTATTTTTTAGGAACCGCATGTAAAAGTACCGTCATTTTCGACAGGTTACAGCTAGTAATTACATAAAACCAAAAATCAAGGTAAGAATATATTTTTTTAATTTCGTCATCAAAATTCTCACGAACCGAGTTTTCAAGAATTCTGATAAAATAATCACACACTGACGTGTGTGGACGCACTTACGTATTTATATTACGAACTCCACAACAATTGTTTGTTCATTGTTTAGGTCACGCTATTTAACAAGACATTTGTCCCCCCGTACGCCACATCAGACACGGCGCGGTCGCTGAATATGACCCGGGACACGAAGCCGAAAGGCGATACTAGTTCGCTCGGCGTCGCTTTCAGTTCTCCGCGAGACAAGGCCCCGTTTCCAGGGTTCCCACCGGGAAGACGTTCTGTGCGAGATGTGACACAAAATAGACGTGGACACATTGTGAATTGTCTGTCATGGAGATTTCTAGAAGATTCATGGACCACACCGTGTGAACTGAGTCAGCTGTCATCTCGGGATAAAATAAAAGAGCGACGAAACAAAATTGTTAACATTCCAATATGATTTCAATTTTGAATGGGTTTGTTATTCCACAATAAGTTATTAAAATATTCAGTGCTTAAATATTTCTTATTGGTATTAAAATTCTTTTTGGTTGAATGTTTCGGTTTTGGTTTCGATTATTAATCATCAATAATTGAGCATCAATAAATAGATTAAGTACTTATGTATTTTTAGATTTTATAGTTAGTAGTATTGCTTTATAGTATCTAAAGACTATTAAAAATTTCACTGATTTTACACTAAAATAAGTTTAGGTGAGTAGTTCTAGATATATTTTTTACTATTAAAAACACTATTTTTTTAACATGTCTAAAGAAGTTTCGATTTCGGCCGAAACTAGAACAAAAGCCGAATTCGGTTTCTTTAGTTTTAAAATATTTATTTTTATTAATTTTGATTTATTTCATTTTTTAAACACATTATTTTTTTATTATCATCAGTTTTATGCGTTTATTTTTGCGTTAGAAAGTCAAAATATGGAATTATAAAAAAAAATCCTAAGCATTTTATTCAAGATTTAAAAATGATCGCGCTGTAAGATATTTTCATAATCTTTCTACTCTTTAATGAGGTAAGAAAATTTACCTAATTTGCGCGTCCTCTACGACACTCCGGTACCAAGTATAATGAGCCGAGACCATAAGAAAATTCTTCGTCAAATTCCTTCTGTCGCTATTCCTCATTTAGTACCGTGAAGAAAGCGCCGTATGCCGTTTCAGCGTGAAAGAAAGAGACGTAGCGCTTTGGCCAGTTTTTAAATCGAGATTTAAACTGTTCATAGATTTGATTTGTCAGTGATAGAAACAAGAAGAGGTGTACAATTCAGGTATTATTAATTATTATTTGGAAAATTAAATTATCTGCAATATATAGGTATATACTTTGTCTCTAAGTAGAATATTAAAGTTACCTTAAAACTTTTTTAACTCATGTGTATTGTAGAACTTTAGTATTACCTTCACGTAATTTATTCAATAAAATCACATTTTCTTTGATAATATATATATTTTAATGTATTTATTACATTCAAGAAAAATACACATTCTTATTGAAGATGCCATTTGAACATAAAAACCGCAAACTGGTATAAGATTGGTATGACCAGCGATAGTCTACGAAGCCGAATACTGAACCGTGAAAAAAATATATGAGCCAAACTATTGTAATCAATAAAATGAAGGTGCTCAGATAATTCAGCGGAGAAATAATTATTAATAACTGGGTACATAAAGGGAAGCTTCAAGGTCGCTCTAATTGCCAGGAAGCTCAAAAAGTAGTTGATGTAATGCACAGGCTAAACCATCGTGTTGTCAAGAATCAAACATACAAATGCAATTGAAGGACCAGATGGACAAAATACATTCCGGGATAGAAGAAAGTGATAAAAGTGAAAGAGAAGAGTCGTTGCTTCAAATTGATTGTTTAATCCAAAATAAATTGTTTTGAATTAAAATAAAAGTTAGAACTTTTAGTTTTAAATCGTTTTTTTATGTTAAATCATTACACATTATATTTATATTTGAACACCTAGCAGGAGTATGTAAATAGACCCACAACCTGATTCGATCAAATAAAAAATGCAATTTTACTTAGCAAAGTAGCTTATTATTTGAAAAAGTATAACAACACACGCGGTGACAGAAAGCAGATTTTTTGTTAACTGACGGGGAAGCCAATATACATGAAGCTAGGTTGATACCAATATAAAAAAGATTCGTTCAATGTAATACATTTCTATATCTTAACATAATAATTTCAACTGTAAAGTAATTGGGAAATGGAAAAATGAATTAACGATATCTCGGCTGGTAAAATTTAATCACTGGCAAGGCCATTATAAAGGCTCCAACAATATTAAATGTTATGCCGTTTAAGGCAATGAATTGCAGATTATTTGGTGGCAACTTATTAAATACTGTATTTTTTCGATGGTGCTTAATGAGCGCACACATCTCTCAACCAAATCGACTATAGTCAAATATATTCATAAACGCAAAAGTAGTGCGATTTTGGCAAGTGCTATTTGAAAAACGCAGCCTCAGCCGCAGTTCGCGTGCAAATCACATGAAAATATTCCGATATGAATCTGAAATCAGTTCCGTTTTGTTTAGCAAGTGCCCTTTACAATTGCCAACTTCTTTATTAAGTGTCGGCACCTGTTAGCGCCGGCGATGTGTTCCCCGAGATTGTACGTGTTACATAGTCTCGCTAATGAGAAAAATATATTATACATCATTTTTTTCAAAGAAAAATTACGCTTATTAAGCTCAGGTTGCACGAATGTTTTCGCGTTCCGAGAAAAATACGATTTGATGGAATGTGACGGTACTTCGTATTCCGTTCAAACTTTTTACGACATTTGGGTAATCCTGGATCCTGGCAGATGTATCTATCTATCAGGCGCATTTTATAAACGCACGTGCTCCTAATCACGGATCATGACGGTGTGTATATGATAAATACAATAAATAAGGACGTTACAATAAATATTTAATTATTTTATTTTTATATTTTACATAGCATTAACAATTTGAAGACAAATAGAGAAAATATGTTGTAATAGAAAAGTGACCATCAAATCTTTTATAAATACTCTTTGCATGCGTTTAATACATAATCGTGAAATTATCAAAGAAATGCAAAATAACTATAGCATAAGGTAAGAAAGCATTACAGAACAGTACTGTCAATGATCAGAAATAAAGCAGAAATCAAAAAAATAATAATACCCAAATACACACATTAATAGTATGAGTCCAAGAACAGAAGTAAACATAAAAAATACACAAAATATAAATATTAAATGAATACAAAAACATTACGCCAATATACTAAGGACAAACAATTTATTAAAAATAATGTTATTAGGTTTCATGGTAGGTAACTGCTTTTGACACGGAATTGTAAGTCGTCGATACTAAACCACACATCAACACTCACGACAACACATCAGCCCTGATGATGGACCCTGCAATGGAATGCGAAACGTCGGCCAGTTAGGTAGTAACAACACTGCATAATTCCCCAGAAAAAACAAACCAAACCAATTAATAGTTAATAAAATTGTCTTTTTGTACTTGTAATTCTGCGAGATCATTAAACACTTTTTTTACATTAGATACACCGTACATAATATTAGTATTCTAAGAGAGTTCAATAGGTTTTTTCTAGACTTCGTAGATTTTGTTTCTGAAATCTTTGAAATATCCGCGGTCAGTCTAATTTTACTGCTTATTATATATCCGGTAACTCTAGAGAGACGAAACCAAATGTCTTAGGCAGTTAGATACCTACCTACACACATATATAGTAAAAACTTTCTAGAAGGAATTTAGAACATTCCAAGACAAATCAATTTTACTGTCTCGAGAATTGTATTGTGCTGATGGTATGTCTTATCCGTTTCTCTGGTCTAGCTTGACCGGGCATTTTGAATCGGTTTTCGATCAAGGCCACGCGTCAAGGCCAGATGAAATTGTTGATTAATCATTATATTAGTATGGTCGGTGACGTGTAGCGCTAGGAGGTTGACGATTGGTCCGCCGTCTTGCGGGATCATCGACATCACCCGAGCCTCACCAATTAGTGTATCCCGACCGCAGCGAGAAAAAAAGACCAGAACTGTCTGTAATACCGGCGTAATTATTTCGGTCATGATTACTTTACAATATAATTCGACATCTTATATAATTACGGAGGCAGGCAGCGCCGGACGATCCACGAAACCCGAATAAATAACTAAAAATCTAAACAGGTACAATAATTGATTTGGACCTCAGGCTCAGAAAAGGTAATTGTGTGCCATTTTTTAATTAGATCGTATAATTAGTTATCAACTCCCATACATTATTTTATTGTTTTTGTTTATGACTATACTTCGAATTCTAATTTTTAGTATAGGTTGTATCCGACAAAAGAACACTCAAAATAATTTGGATGAACAGAGTTACAAATGAAGTGTTTCGGTTCGCATGAATAAAGATAAAGAATTAATGAAAATAATAAAAATCCGAAAACTTTAATATCTCGGATATGTGATGAAACATCCGGAGATGTAGGAGATCTTGCACCTCGTAATGCAGGAAAAATTGCCGGAAGTCGGGGCCCTGGAAAAAGGAGAACATAACGGCTGAAAAACCAAATTAGACAGTAGTTTGGCCAGTTCTCTTTAGAACTATTTCGGACCGCGGTAAATAAAATGCTTATAGCCAACGTGACAACCAACGTCGGTTGAAAGGATAAGGCACAAGAAAAATAAGTTTTATCCTGACGAAGGGAACATTGGCCCTGAAACATATTGATGCTTGTATTAATAGTGATTTAGTACAAAGTTTTTTTCTTTTTATTAATATAAATAATGTTATTACAAAGTAATTTTGCAGTTATGGAAGAAACTTTTTAAAATATTCATTTTATTCTGCAATAACTTTTGTTCTGGATAATTTATATTTTTTTATTTAAAAACAGTTATGTATAGCGACGGAATGTGTGTCACATCAATATTCTTACTATTTTCAAACTAAACTAAGCGCTCGTGCTACGTAAATAAGACTAATTTTTTGATTTCCTGGAACGTGGTTTGAACACCCGTTCACTAACTAAGCTGGTCTTCACTGTTAACCACTGGACAAACTAGCTACTTTTAGTTAGTTCTAAACACTTCACTTTCATTCATTCACTTACAAAAAATCTTATTCAATCGAACATCTCCTCAAATGTTATAAAAAAGATGTGGTTTCAATTAATAAAAATCAAGAAACGATGATTTAGGATTTATTATAAGATTACTTAGTACATGGTTACTATGATTATTCGTAAAAATATGCATTCATAAATTTGCACATACAGAATATATATAAAATGATTAAATGATGGCCCCAATAGCTTCTCTCACCGAGGGTTCCGGGTTGGATTCCGGTGAAATCACAATAGATCTATGTAATTTACTCAAGCTTGAGTGTTTTTGTGATGTGACGACTTCAGTAATTGGGTATCTTAGCCTTTTGAAGCGTTTTTTCATATTAATATCAATTACTTTCATGGTAACCTAATAGTTTGCAAAAGATAAGTCAGATATATTTAAAAAATGTAATGTTTGATGTCGCTTATTTCCTTATCTGTTGACCAAATCCTTATGACCCAAAATGTAAAGAATATTTTCTATTTAAATTGAATGAAGAAAACTTCCCAAAGTTTTTGCTACTCTCTACTAGACACCTTCTATGCATATGCTCAATGTAAACCAAAAATACTCAACAATTTTTATGACATATTTTTTATAAGTGAACGTCCATATACCACGTGTTTCCATTTTGAAATCATTTGATGTCCTCCTTTCTTAACCTAACCTAACTTAACCTAACCTAACCAAACCTAACCTACCCCCCCCCCCCAGTGCAACATAGTTTCTTTCATATTCATTTCAGAAGACATTTTGTGCTGTTTTCTCTTACCAAAACTATTTTTAATTTATTGGGTAAAAAATGGACCAGACATTTTATAATTAATATGAACAAAAATACAATATAATTATAAAAAAATAGATAAAACAATGATATTTGTTTTATATATTTACATATAATTATAAAAATTCCGGCTCAAATGGTGATACAAATTGATGGCAAATTGTCAATGATTGGAAAAACATCTTTCTCAGATACAGATACTGATTTTCTTTTTGAGGTTCTCTTTCAAATACAATTACGTATTTTTCATCGAGCTACTCTGCAGTCGGCTCGGGCGTATCGAGTTCACATCGCATATTCTATACCGTTTTAATTGTACCAAATAAATTAAATGATAAAATTACGTAACTAACCCCCACGCCCAACGTAGCCCAGCGTATCATCTACCTAACTTTTCCCTCCTTGACCAGGCCACGTAGTTTACGGACGCTCCCTAAATAGTCATTTTTCTCCCTTCCTTATTTCCTTTGACATGTCATTAACGATTGCACTGAAAATTATAGATATATGAGTTTTATGGTTTCGTTATAGATACGTAATTCTAAACTTCGGAATGCTAAGCGGCTGCTCGCAAATATCGTACTTAATGCGGCACTGATCTGGCAATAATCTGTTTCTCGGGCACGATAAACAATAATGAAGTCTGCGGTCCAGCTCCGACCGACCGACAGCATCCGAAGAAAGACGCCGTGTGTAATGTGATTTCTACAGGAGCCTTCATCTTGGAAGAATATATAAGTTGTCTGTACTCAAGGTTGGGTATGATTTATATTTATGTGCCAACCGTCTTCTCTTTATTCGCTGCCACACTGTTGAAGTAAAAATATTCTGATCACAGATATTTAATAGCCGTAAAATTTAAAGCGATTTCTCTGAAATAAATGTCGAGGATTTTGAAAGGTTGCACGTTAGATTTATCTTGATTCAATACTGTTAAATTTCAAATCTGTTTTACTTAAATAAAATAACAAACCAACCATATTGACCTTTCTACGTTAAATAATTGCACTGGGTAGGTGTTCTATAAAATTTTTACTGATCCCATGACGTCTTTGCAATTTGATTAAGCAATTATATTAATGTTTGAAGCAACGCACTGTTTTATAAATATTACAAATATATCTACGCCTCAATAAAGCAATAAATTCATTCTGGCATAATATAAGAATGAAAATATTGCAGTTGAATGAAGTCCATTGCGTTCAAGTAGGTAATGAAAGAGCAAGCTTCCTTTAATAAAAACTGATCATTAACTTGTTTCTGATTCGTTTCTTTTATTATATTAACAGTTTTTATCGGTTTTTGAATAATTGCAAATTTCTACAGTCCGTACGTACGTAGGTAGGTGGGTACATACGCGTCATCGCACACGTAGAATAATAAAATGAATGTGGAATTTAGTTTATTGTGTGATTTAAATTCTCACACTAGATATGAAGCATTAATCACGCGACTGCGAGAGTGTTATAACAATGCGTTCTTTATTATCCGTAAAATTGTTTGTCTCAGAACTTAACAATTTAATATTCTACTTCGGTAACTTCGTGTGACAATACAAATTCACGCGATTTGTTAAAACGGCGGTTACGCATACGCGAGCAAAGGACAATTATAATCGTTTAATCGGCTCAATGTGAACCGACGTTAAACCGTTTAAACGCTGGTTAAATGGTAAATCCAACAACCGAAAAAGTAATTTGAACAATGTAAATTTGTTTTGGTGACATATTATCAAAGTGTGGAATTAAACACAACAAAAAATACAACAATGGTGACCTTTCATTACAAACTCATTAGGGACAGCTAGTTAGCCATAAAATAAATATTTGAACAATTATAATCGTGCGCTAACAGCGCTCAACATTTGTGTTAAAGTCTTTGTTTGATAGCACTCTCAGATCATAAATCATTCCGTGTTTATTTGCTGTGCTGAGTAATTAATGCCCCTAATCACCGACAAAATAATGACATCGATTAAAACTAAACAATGGATTCACCTCTTCCGGGTCTGTAACGTAAATTACAGGCTCTCAGCATTATTCAAAGTTATCTCCAGCCGTTATTAAACGCAATCAAAGCGAAAATTGTCAGATGCCTATATTAGATTCAACCACTACTCACTCGCATACCTCGCTCTCCATGCTAGTGTGATCTCTCAAAATGAAAACATCGTATGTTTCTTTGATAAATCAGTTGAAATTTTGGAGCTAATATTATCAAAAATTATATCATATCTACTACATACATACTAAAATATACTTATCAATATCCGAAACAGCAAATGAAGCCTGGTACGATTCTCTACACTGGAATCTTGAAAAATGATTTCAAAATACATGATGACTTCTTTTACAGAATATGTAAAAAGTAATAAAATAAAAATTTTCCAAAAAAATGTTTCTTAGTTTCACTTATAAAATAAAATAATGTTTCCATGTTTATATTTTGGGTTTGTTAATCTAATATTGGTTTTAGTTGTATGACATACTATAATTGTTTTTGTTTTACAATAGGTAATATCCATACGCGATTCTAATCTTCCAAAATGTAATTCTAAATTCTATTTACCATAATAAAAATATATTAGGTCCAATTTTTTGTCAGGTTTTCCGACGAACGAAAAAATTCAATGGCCCATAAAATAAATACTACCCATCCATTCGTTCTGATTGGCCGAAATGTTGCGTCGGCACTCGGCATGACCACTAACTAAAGCGGATATGTCGGGTCCCTCCTTCAGTCCAGCGTCTGTGACTCACTTGCGCGGAATATCCCATTCATAAAGTCTCGCATCGCTTCTGAACCATTAACGCCGTCGTTCCTGGAACCACACCTGACCACGACTTTGTAGCAAAACATCACAAATACTCTAACGTCATCCGAGCATCTAATACACAAGTGTAACTGATTATGTAAATTTGACTATTGCTAGTGAAACAGATGCATATCTTAATTCAGTAAATAAATATTTTCGAATATTTTAATTCATGTAACTGCCGTTTAAAAATATTTCTAAAGTATATTTAAAAATAATAACACTGTTTAACGTTTTCAAGCTGACGAATCAGAAACGTTACTAATACTCTAATAATAAAGGACTACTATTTAGGGTTGAGAAGTGTGGGGGAATATTAGTGTCGGATGGGTGTAGGAGCGAGGTCAATAGGCATAGAAGAGGAATGTACACATTTATAAAAAAGGAAAGAAATTTGATATCTTACAATAGGTACTTAGCTATTAATTATAATAAAAATGTGATTAATATTTTAAGTCCTTCTTCTGAGCTTATTAACCTTGCCCCTACACCCATCCAACTCTAATCTCCCCCTCACTCCTCAACCCTAAATAGTAGGTACGTAGTTCTTCTTCAGTCTTAATTTTAATATAGGTAAGTAATATTAAATACGTTATAATTATTCTATATGACAAATAGTGAAAGTATTATTTTAAAATAAAATCTAAAATGCCCTTTCGCACAGTTTCAGAAGAAAATTTCGATAAATTATTTCTAAAGTGACCATATTTACGTTTCTGTATTGCGTAGCTTAGAACAAAGTTAAGTATAGATACTGACCACTCAAATGTGCGTTCTAATGAAATTTCCTTGCGTTCATATGTTTGAGTATAATAGTTATATTTTAAAGATCTTACCGGTTTATTTAGTTCGTCTATGCAAGTAAGTAATTAGTAATGAATTTAAAGTGAATAGGTTTCATCGAAGAAATAATTTTAATGTCAGAAAATATTACCCAACGCTATGAGATATTGTATGCAGTAATGTGGTTAGTTGATTAATTATCTGAAATACATAAATTATTGTCATTTTTTAACACACTGTCTTCGTGAAATTAATTTTCTTTTTAATTTGGAAGAATCAGAAGAATTGAAATATAAATTTTTATTTCAAATGCTTCCAAAAGTTGAAGAACCCTCGGAATTCAGAATCCCGTAAACTTAAAATAAAATATTTAAGCATCAAACTCGCTGATAATATTACACATTGTCGAGTAATACCTACCTACTCTCGTCATGTACATTTAGAAAGAAAAAACTTACTTGTATGGCATTTAATTGTCCAACTGAAATATTATAATAATTTCCGTAGTTGGGATTCAGTAATTACTGTGTGTAATTATCATTTATGTTTGAAAGAGTAATTTACCGGTATTTTTTATGACAGGATGTGACATAATCTGTTTTACGTATTTTTAAACCAGTAATTACACAACTTAAATCTATTTTTCCAATAGGTACAGAGTCTATAATTATTTGAGGTTCGGATTTTTTTTGGGAAATAAAATTTTGCATAATTCAAAAACTTTCAGCTTAGAGAAGTTTTGAAATAATGCGTTATTATCTTTTCTTATAAATTATTATTCTTTATTTTAATCAAACGAAATTTGATTATTTTACAATTTGGCAATGGCGGAAAAAATTGTAAAACAACATCTTTGAGAATCTGGGCGAAACATTCAGAGATTTGGTTTCTTTATTCTATTCTGCATTAAAAAATGAGCAAATGATTATCCACAACTTTATACTGTCCATTATCCTTGAAAATGCACCGTAAGAAATCTACGCATACGCATAAATTATAAATATATTAGAAATATTTTCGCTGGCAGGTGGCTCAGCTATTGCCAATTGCTTGCTGTTAGACTTTTCTCCTGGTTGCCACATTGCAGCCAATAATACTCGTAACTTAACAATGGGAAGAGCAATGTTGACCGCCGCGCGACCTCGACCTGTGTTTCCGTATAACTTATTTTCCAATGTTGAAAATATGTTTTTAAAATTATCAAAAAAGGAAAGTGGTTGACAACTATTTATACAACTTAACCTAACTAATTGTCACAAAATACCCAATCCGACACATTCTAAAACTCTTACCATGCGCATACACACGTGCCAAGTGGCGACCAACTATATTCTCGCCCCGGCGACGATTATTGTAAGCTTAATTTAAATGTTAAATAAAAAACAATGTTGCTTACCTGGGATTTGAACCACATCCCTTATGTTTTATAATATTCATCAAATGCAACGTCAAATTAAATGTGTAGCGTTGATTCAAAGATACTTCTGAAAGATTTTTATTTTCACTATAATCTTCTTGCCACGACTTTCGGACCAGCTGTACGTGAAACCATCAATGAATGCGCGCGGCGATACATAGTTCGGCGTTTTGATGGTCGCACAATATATGACGTCAATCCGTGCTGCCAGATTACGCGCGTAATTATCCCCGAAAAATAATTACCGATTCACTTTGAATGGTATGAAATTAACGTGTCCGCGTTTTTGAACACCGTGCGCAGATTCCCGCTTAAACGCCCCGACCGGAATTCGGTAGTCAAGTGTAATTATAAAATATTTAAGAGCGGGGCATTATTAATATTGGATCTGGCAACTAACGACAGGGGCGGAGCGCGCTTTGCATACGGGGGCCGTAAAATACTAATAATCATTTATTTTTAACATTACGCTCGATTGATTCTGGACAGAAAGCACCCTCCCACCGAAATATATTCGTTAGGAATAGCATTTTTATTAATTAAAATAATCTAAATAATTGACAGGTCTCGGCTTAAATAGAACCACACCTAAAAGGAAATAAGTAAACCACATATTTTTTAAATTACGTCAAAATTAATTTAATTTGACATATTTAGTAGTCGTATAAAATATTTGCAAACCAAAAATTGTCAATTTTTTTGTGCAATAGATATTTTTTCTGAGTAAAAGTATTCGTATGTATACTTGTGGTCGAACCCTCAATCACATAGTTACTGCGCAGGTGTTTCACGGCCAACCGAACAACCTGTTTTTTTATAGCGTTAATTTGTGATTTAATTATCATTTTCAAAAACTAACAGATCTGTATTTTGTATAAAATCAATGTGGTCTATACTAAGATTATTAGTTTTCTGAAATTAAGCTTCCTAGTTTGCGGGTGGATTTTATGGTAATAGCACTTCAAGAATGCATTGTGCATCGATATATGTCAATGTATGTGTGAAAGAAAGAAAGTTATATGGACAATGATGCAACAACGCACTCTTAATTTCAGCTCCATCTATAGTCATTATTATTATGAAGATCATTATTATCACTATTTATAAAATAATTCAATATTAAAAAAATCTACTGCTTATCTCGGCACAGGTTCTTCGTAGCGAGATGAGCGGCTCCTACGACGTGTATCAAGATGAAGATAAATAAATAAATAAATATACCATTATATTATTAATTTGCTTACCCGCGCGGCTTCGCGCGTGTAGATTTTGTAGTAGCTTTTAGTCATATTTTATCAATTTGTGTATTATCCTTAACATACAGATATATGTCTCTTACCGTTAAGGCAGCGTTCGTAAAAAACGCATCGCTTGACCATTTTTTCGTCGACTTTCTTGGTAAAATAGGTCACTACGAAAAGCCCTTTTATTTTAACGGGATAATATATATCCCCGAAAGTCTATTCTAAATATTAGTGAAAGAATTTTTGAAATCGAATGACCGGTTTCGAAGATTACCTCCTACATCCAAACTTACAAACTTTATCTATTTATATAACCAAACGAACAATAGGAAATCCTCTCCCATTCTACGCATATGCTCAGATTATAATTACCTTTTAAATTCAATAGATATTTTTAACACTAACTATGCAGAGTATCGTCATATGGTGAGACAGATACTAGAACTCGTCCCCCTCCCTGATCATGTAGGTATATTTATATATATATTTATATATATATATATATATATATATATATATATATATATATATCACGAGCCCTTTTGTGTCTATGTTAAAGTTAAATTTGGAACAATCGGTTTAATGAAACTGTAAAATTGTTTTATCTGTCATTGTCAAATTGACTTATCTGTGTTGTCCTTTAATTGTGGGAGACATTTAACTACTTTTTTTTATAATTTATCTTACCAAGCGATTGTGTTTCCCTGTTGGATGACCTAATAAAAAAAATTATAAATAATAAAAAATATATATATTAACAACACATTCGCAGTGCCAATAATAGAAAACTCATGGCCCAACATGGGCATTTTGAAGAGAAGAATTTGATAATGGTTGGTTGAAATGGTGTAATTATTGTGAAACCTTGCTGGATGTGTGATCATTTCTTACCGGAGCAATTTTCTTCTTCGAAGGTCTATATTTATTGGAAATGGTAGGAAATGCAAAACCACGTCCGAAGGCGCCCCGCAGCCTGTCTTCCCCTGTCCCGCTAATTGTATCGCAATTTTTGCACCGCATTGTAAACGCGAGTACAAGGTTTGGATGACATGGTTCTGTATCGAGGTGCGCTCACCCCTACGGTGTAATCTGGAACCGGTTTCGCAACAAATTATCATCGAATTATACATTAAAACTTCATTAATATAAAGTAAGATTATTAATTCCCCTTTGAACGCCGAGCGTCTCGCCCGTCGCTGGTGAATCCCATCTGCGTAAAAAGGCGAAGCCGAGATGTGAAAACATTAAAAAATTAAAAATGGATTAGGAATACTTAATTGGTTTCATATACGTTTGTACTGTAAATAAGTATACACGCAACTCACTAATGGAAACATTTTTTAAAAAATGCGCGATGAATACGATATTCATTGGATTTGTACGCATTTTATAAGAGACTAATTGTAACCCGCCAAATATGACGGAACATTGATTCACATCTTTGCTAAGCCGTAGTATATATACATGGTTTTAATATTTTTTTGACGATCCACGAAGAGGCGGCGGTAGCAACATGCGTTAAGCGGCCGGTTCGGGTTTGCTGGCTCAGGCCTCAATCATTCAATTCAAACCCCATCTCTGGCCGTTTAATTTGTTTTTTTAGCCGTAAATTCGAACGAAATTAGTGACGTTACAGTGAAGATAACGGTGAAGTTACGGATGTTTGATTTGTTTTGGCAGAACAAAAGTACCTACCTATTTCAAAATAATTAAGCTAAATTATAGAAGTCTCAGAGACGAAGCTATTTTTGGTATGAGAAACGTATATGGAAGTCTTTTATACGGTGGCCCAGGGCTTACAACCTGTATGACCTGGCTTAACTGATCACTAGACCAGGGGCGTGCAGTGAGACCATTGGAGTATGACATTTACGTGAGCATATATTGGGAAAAAAATCGAATTAAAAGGTAGGCATATCTCGTAATCTGTCTATCACAATTATTATTATATCGTTCATATTTTAATACACAATGCAATGTTCACCAATTCCATCGTAAGAACATCCACAAGAACATTTTTTTAAATTTTGTATACACCTATGTTCCAAATTGAAACCTCCGATATATTTGAAGGACTATACTTGAGATATCTGTAGTCCTTTTCATGAAGTAGTACCTATACATAGATTTGGGGTCTGATAATGATACGATAAGAGTTAAAAATATTCCTTTTAATGTATATATGATATTTTTGCGATTTATTTAATACATACACTCGAATATGTCTGAAAATCAGTTTTTTTTTTATTTACTCCTTTTATAGACCGGTACATATTTTTATTTAAAAATACTCACCACCATATCACGATTTATGTAATATAATGTACCTGTATTCATAGCACATTTATTTACACAGGTGTACACGCACTGTTATCAGATTTTAACCCATTTATTGGTATTTTTAACTCGTTTCATGCTGAAATTTTGCACTCAAATGATCAATCATTTTTACATTATTTTTTTTTAATACGTATGTTGTGGATGGCGCACGAATATTTCTATTATCTTAAATAAATCATCAAACACATTTCTTTAAATTAAACAAAGATCTATTCAAAGATTAAATCAGGGATGCGATTTGGACCCCAACACATTGGTAGGTACATAGACTCATAAAATCAGAATAATTTGTACCTTACGAGTATATTAATTTGATGTGAGCTCCCATTGACCATAACCACTCGGAGGTTCTGTAACTTGATGCAAAGCCAGCCGTGTACTCGGCCGGTGGTCCATAATATTTGAGTGTGTTTACGTTATGCGTCACGTTTAGTGACATTTATTGTCATTTTCATGGGTATTATTTGTACGATTCTACATTTGGAGTGATCTTCCTATGACGGTCTTCAATGAGCTGGTGTTCCGTAACAGAATGCGCATGTTTAGGAAGTTTTACTGCTGAGATAATGTTATTAAGTCATAAATAACCTGCCGTATCCGAGTTCTATGCTGCTCCTGTTTAAAAATTGTGAAATTTATTTTCAAGAGACTTCTTAAAGTCAAATTATTGAATTAAAAATGTAAAATCTTATGCTCATTTGCCTTTGTCAGATTTGTCAAATATTATTGCTACCGCAATATGCTAAATTCTATGTAGTATATAAGTTTGAATTCTTTTATATATTTTTATAAAGTATATCTATATATTCTATCACGCGTGATGTGAAAAAGGACTAACTTTCTGGTCTTCTGAAACTAAATGTTTTAATCACTAGACCAACAAGTAAAGGAGAAGTATCGAAATTCATTCGAATGCAACTCAGATCCCATCAGTGACAATATTTTTTAAAAGCAGATCATAGTTACTTTGTTTTAATTATTTAAATGTGTCATTGGTTCCCATAAAATTTTATGAAACATTTTTTGCTAGAGATGAAAATATACCGATACATATATACATATTCATCTGTTACATTTTTCTTTTTGAGTTTCCGAAAATTAAAGTTGTTCCGCCGTTCTGTAAATGTTAATACACATTCCGTTGTATATCGCATTGGACATTTTGTAAGTAATAAAACCATAATTTTCTTCAAGACACCGAACAATGCCGATGATGATAAACTGTAAACAAAAAAAAAAAACACCGAATCTAAATTGCCTCCGTCATGTTAGCACACAGCAGCTTCCGTGCTACTCGTCGGGCTGCCTCATCATTTTTGCTGGTCCATCTCTTTATTGCCCGCCACCTGCGGTGTCTTCGGCCGGGGCCCGTACCCAGCGCTCGCTAGCTTCAGTAGCGACGTACTATCTCGTTTTTACAATTTTCTAGCGACGAACAAAAAAGTAACAACACGGTTATTTCTCATTTCGAAATTATTGTGAATCAGATACGCACGCGTCACCGACATTATAGTCTTTAGTTTGATCGGTTTTTTCTCCGATATCTTTTCATATATAGTCCTATAATAATAGCGAAATGTTATCGAACGATTCGATTGTCAAATACTGCTTCACGTTTGCAGAAATGAAATGGAATATAACGGGATTTAATCGATGGACTTCGAGTGTGTTTTTATTGGGTATAATATATTTAAGTGAGGAATTCATAGATAACGGATCTATGTTTTTGATTCTTTTGCCTTTTTTTCCTATAGTCGTTTAGTGTGTTTTATCACCCTGGGAGAATGAAATTTAGGTAGAAATTTTGTTATTTTTTAACGAGTTGATTAATTTTTTTTTTCGGCACTTAATATAATTTATAGTGAACTATTATTTGATTTGGAAAATTTTTGAAAAAAATACAAAATGGCCGCGTTATATTTATTCCTACGGAGACCCTGTCCTGTGATTGAGATGCAACAAAGATCATAGATATATTTCATTTCTTAATAAATAGGTGACCTTTTCTGTATCGGACTAACGTGTATCAGACAATGTTGCTTTTTAGTCACGGCGGAGGAGATCCGAGCAGTCATTTTTTTCCAATAATATAATATTTTAATATGTACCTTAATAACTGTCCTTTCTTTTTTTAATTGATTAATTAATCACCTTGCCGCTTCCCCGGCATCTTATTTCCTGTTACGCATTTCCGTCCTTTTTCACAAAATCACTGCCACAGATTGCAGGAAAGCGAGAAGAAAGATGTTACATATCAAAAATTGTACGTTTACCAATTTTTATCTGCATTAATTCGATATAAAGACAATAATTATAAAAATTAACCATTTCTGTACGCAACATAAAGATATATCCTATCGTGACACAAAGCTTTCTCTGAATGACAATTGTGGGGTATAACGCAAAAGCAGCAATATCAAAAAAGAAAGTTAATGCAATTATCGAGGATTATTAATTTAGAATGTACGATATTCGAGATTTTATAGGAAATATATATAGCGCATAAATTTAAAAGAAACATGATTTTGGAAGGGATAGATACATAAAATCTATAATTCGGTACATTTTAAGTTAAAAATAGTTGGTGACTGCATTCAAAACATTTTTTTTATTTCTTGGATATTGCTTATATACTCCACAATTGTCATATTACTGGCATCCCATTACAAAACAGATCTGTCAGTCATCCTCACAACTCTGAAACGATAGCGTTATTTAATGAAGGTTATTGGTAACGATTTGTATAAATAACGACGGCCGTTATGGCTAATATTGAAAAAAAAACATATACCTAAGTAGCCCACCTCTATTAGCTGCACAATGAGTTGCCTCAAATCTTTAATAAATATTATTTCTTTATGAAAGGTGATGATAATTTAATAACGTAATTAAATCACATCACAGCGCGGAATACTCGCCAAGATACGTTATTTTACCGTCCAGTAGCCGGTATTGCCTATTAATTCAGCCTCTTAAGAAAACTCTTTTTGAAAAAATATTTCTCGGCTGCCATCAGCACATACAAAAGGCAATATTAATAATGTATGACGCTCGGAAACGCCAGCCAACAAAGATTCAAATACGATTAATGAAGCCGGTTTTATTCTATTTAAAAAAAAAAACATAAAACAACTTCTGTATGTTGGTATTTCACAACACAAGCACACAATATTAAAATAACTTTTATAGTAGGTACTCGGTATTTTTAATTACAAATGTTAATTATATTCATATTCATGTTTTGTAAACTACGCACGCATGTGAATATATGGACAGTGGTTAGAACTTACTCTCGATCTCAATTAAACATATATAAAAGTGATTTCAAATCATTTATTAATTCATTTTACACAAAAGACTAGTTATAATTCATCAAAAATTTTGATGAAAAAATGATCAAACGTTTTAACATAAAAGATAAGCACATATTGTGCATATTTATATTCATATATTGGGTATATTTAAACACACATTATTCATATTTAAGAAATAAATCAAAGGTGTATTCCTAAGTGTATACTAAGATGCAATACCCTTCTAACCATCAGGTGACTGACTTAAGATAGGTGTTCATTGCATAAATTATATATCAACATGTATTATAAATTAAAAAGATACGTTTATTTTATTTTATATGATATTACATTTATATACAGTATTTTTTAACAATATATGGCAACTTTGTTACTGATAAAGCAATCAAATTGAAAATAATATATTAATTTATTATAAACCTACAAGGCGTTACTGTAAAACTCGCGGCATTTAAAAAATAAAGAATAATTTATCGAGTCAATAAATTGTCGCTTGAAACGCGTATTTCCTTAAGTGTTTAATTATTTTTAAACATAAAAAATACTGATTTAATAGAACCAAGTTACAAAATGCATTCATTAATGGATTTTCTTTCGTTTCAGGTAAGATGACGTAATGAAAATGCAGATCTACGCGTAAGTGTGCAAATCAGATGAAGACAGACGCCAATGCAGCTGTATACATATCACATTAAAGTACGTAATAGATACATACACACATACACACACGCATAATTAAAAAGTTCCTTCGTTAAATTTGCACAAAAATTTAGATAGATACATTTGTAATAATAAATTATTATTAAATATCCTGAGCGGTGGTCTGTGTGATGTTCAATTATTTACAGTGATGTGAAATTGTCGGTGAAATTATTATCACGAATAGTCAGGTAGGTACTGTACCAATTCGAGTTAATGGTTTCTTATTGAAATAGTGTTTAGAAATATATGTTAATTAACACTCACACACACAAGGTAATAATAATGAAATCGTGGTCATCTCGCTTTTGGCATGTCATTTTGTCACGATTTTTTTAAAATTTGCCCCATTTGTCGAGACATTTCACACGTCGCGTCGTGGAGTTGTGAAATTTCGAAACGGGCAGCTCGACTTTATTCCACAATAATTATTAGTGCGAGTTCGTTCACTCTGCAAATTGTTATGGAAAAAAAACATAGCCAATAAAAGATTAATATAAGAAATCGTGTTCAGTGATATGGAACGATTACTATGGAGCGGAGCACGACTTTATGTGGGCATTTGTACGCCAGTACCTACTGCGTAGGCCTTTGAAGGAACAAAAAATCTTTTGTCGTTAAAATGTTCAATTAACTTATTTTGAAATATAAAGTTTTCATCTTTTGTGAACAATATTTTCTATAGGTGTACCTACCTCATTTTTTAAAAATATTTTCATTCGCATTTTGTTTAACAATAGAACCCTTTCTATAACTTCTACATATTTTAGTCACGTTTTTATTAGTTATCCATTTTACCTATGGCAGGCTCTGTCTAATAATATTAAATGCATTGAATAACTGATTCAAGAATGGCGGGTTCAATTCTGGACGAGAGCAAAATAAAAAATATTTTTCGTACAATTTTAATCATTTTATTTTTTTTATTAATATATCTTTATTAATTAATTTATTAATATAGATATAAATTAACATATATCTTTGAAGACTCTTATAGATATATTTTGAATGACAGTAAAATACATTCTGCATATATTTGGGTAACATTAAAAAAAAATGATGGTTGAGGAACATGGATGCCATACAGTGCGACTAACGAATTTGTTGCTATATAGTATATTTTTTTATAATTACCTACAGTACGATATAGGTTTGTATAATTTTTAATTATTTTATGGGTAGGGAAAGAATAATTTTAATCATATCATATTTATGATAAAGCCCTTCATCAGCTGCATAGGGAAGGCAATAAATTTCGTTTAAAAGTAAATAGTTTAGTATTTTATTTTATTAGTGTAATGGATACCCATCAAAAAATTACGGAAATTTAAAAAAAAAGTTAAATAGTAATTATTATTGTTGTATTAAATTTACATTTATTTTAAACAACAATGCTCGACATTGGCGTCAAGTGCATTGTTGCATTACTGTCTAGCGTGAAGAGACATATAAATTTGTTTATTTATCGCATAGATATCGCAAACACACACAAATGTGTGTATCGGTACATAACACATTCTTGGAATGCCATGAACAAAAAATCGTCTCGTATTAAAACTACCACAAGGTCATCAGATCACTTAACGCGCTTCTAGGCGTTTGAATGCGAACAGTATGAATTTTGTCTTAACTCAAAAAAATTTTCCTTTATTTTATTCGCCTTATCAAAAATAATTTACACAATTATACAAAAGACGAGTAAAAAATTAAACCAATTTTTAACATGTTTTCACACTGGACGCCAGTATTAACATGCGAGTAGGCTTGACAACGAAAAATGTAAATTTTTTTTAACGCAGTATTAAAAAAATAAATAAAGAAAAAAAAACGAAGACATTTATCGCCTGAAAGCTTTTCAACAGATCATGCTTAAAAAATTCTCGGCGTAGTTAACCAAGTAAGTACTGGAAAATTATAATATTTAATTAATTCACTCTTATTACATTTTATGAAGTAACAAACTTTGCGATTTTGGGGCAACCTTGTGTTTACTTATTTACTTACTTAACACTTACCATCTCGCCATTTCCCCGTGGGGATAATCAGAGAGGATACATTCATTCCTAATATCTTCATTCTTTAATCTATAATAAACGGATTCGCCACACATACGTATGAGGGATCTCATCTGCGCTTGTTTTCTGTTTTACTTTTTCAAATTTTATCTCCTGCTCACATAATGTGTCGCATTTACTGCGTGCAATTAAAAAGCCATCATCCCGGCGCTCTTCAGGCTAATAAGCGCGTCCTGTGGAGTGGGTTTGTTCGTTTAATTACTCTGGTTTTAATAATTAGTCCTACCCATAGCCCGGACCGCTCTCTTCGAGAACACGGGGAGCAGAACAAACACCAGGCAAACGTGACGAGTTTCCCTCCGTGTTAATTCGAAACTAAATAGCTCATTCGAATCGCTCATTAACACTGTTCCAACGACGGCTCTTCGGATATTTTTCTCAGCAATTGCAGTTGATAGTACATATATTAAAAAATAATTTAGATGGACAAAAATTTTTACTTTTATTCTCCTATATAACCGACTGACTGACTAATCCGAAATTGAAAATAAATAAATATTGTTATTATAGGTACGCACATAGAAATATTAGGTATAAAGAAGAAAGATTGTTTTTTTATTGCAGTAAAAAAGGCAACACATCAATTTTCACAGCTAATTCTGTATGGACTTTCTAGATCAACTCGATATTCAGCATTGAAATATTCCATCAACTCTCAAAAAACAAAACTCCATCATCTTTGTTCTATATTTTTCAAAAGGAAAAAAGATTTAAAAACAGTGTTTTTAAAGAATGCATGATGAAATTTTGTTTCAGTTTGTCGAGTCTCGCTTTGAATGAATAAGTTCTGATGATTTTATTTGTTCTGGCCTTTTTCTTTCTTGCAAGCTTCAATTTTTTAAAATAAAATATAGTTTTTTTTTAAATAGAGGGGTAATTATGAAATTAATATACTCGTGAATCTAAATCTCTTCGCCAAAGTCGGATATAGTAAAGCTAGTGATTTACTAAACCCAATATATTCTCAATAAATCAGCTCTGTAAATCAATTATTACACATTAATATGTAACGTTAAAGGATCAGTGCCTACGTAAATGACATCAATGCGTTATGTTAATGTAGTATGTACGTATGAAACTCGTACATGAGTTCGTTGTTTTAAAAAACAATATTTTTGTGTCTCGTTGGATGTTAGAAAGTCAAAGTATTTTTCTTTGATATCTTATCGTTACAATTATTGTAAACTACCATAAATTAAATTTAAAATAGAATGATTGATTGATTAGTATTAATTTATTTTTGTATTTAAAAAAAAACCGCTTTCAGTCAGCTCTCAAGATAAAATTAAACACTTTTTATCTATTTGATTACTAACCCGACATTCCAAGATGCAGATTCGATAATAATGGCGCTAATTACAAAACCACAAGTAATTTAATAATTTAATTTATTCCTTCGCACGCTCGACGTTCATGTCCGTAATTGCCTCGGGTACGTTGTTTTCTAATAGAAAAATCCGGGAAAAATGTTAACTTGTCTTATTTGTCGTTCAAATTACTACCGAGTCACGACTAAACGTTTAGTTGTTAACGTTTCGTCAAGTAGTGTTACCGGAATGTCTCGAACTAATTAATGTAGCTGGACTCGAGAACATTATACAATATAATATAATAAATACATGGGAATATAATGCATAAACTCCCGATCAACAACTATTACCACATTAGTTAGAAAGATCAAAGAAAATCTCTGTAATAAAATTCTGTAATTATCGGAATATTTATTGCATTCAACGACATTTACTGGAAAAATCACGGAGTTGCATCCAAATACGTTTGTTTTTTAGCGCCGTTTAATGTTGTAGATCTTCTCAAGGGTGCTGTTAATTTAGTTCATTTATAGTTCTTTGAGAACAGAGTGATCTTGAGTCCTTTTTTGTAAGTTTTAAATTTTTGAGTTCCGCGTGCGTCAGGGGATAGCATAGTCATTGTGCGTGTCGCAATAAAGGTGCGTTCA
Organism: Agrypnia vestita; assembly: GCA_016648135.1. Classification (NCBI taxonomy): domain Eukaryota; kingdom Metazoa; phylum Arthropoda; class Insecta; order Trichoptera; family Phryganeidae; genus Agrypnia; species Agrypnia vestita. The sequence continues at coordinate 17,630 of JADDOH010003185.1, read as the reverse complement.
CAGTAGGCAGCTCTGTTACCACTGCTGAGTTCTAGTTAAGTGTTGGTGTGTTATGGTCTTGTAGACCTCTGTGTGACGTTCCTCCACTGACATACCTGTTGTACGTAGTACGGAGCCAAGTTCTTGAGATATTTATACTTATACACCATTAGACATAGCTTGTGCTCTTTTTTCTGGGCATTTTAGCTAATGTGACTCTTTGATGAGTGTTCCTGAAAAAACCCTCTGCAGTCTATGAAACTGATGATTTAGTTGTCACACGTCAATACACTACCCAAATAAAACAAGATATTTCAATATTAGAGTGAATTTCGCCTTGTAAATATAATTTAATACAGTTTTTATAATATAAGTTTGAAGCACCAAATGCAATATACTTACTAATAAATAAAAAATTTTGAGATAATATAAATTGTTGCAGATAATAAATTCGAATATTCTATTATAAAACACAATTCGTGATAGTCTGCGGTATTCGCTTTTCAATTCAAATTCGCTTGGAATTAGTATTTAATCCAGTCTTTCCATAAATAAATCATATTATGAAATACGACAATTTTTTTTAATTTCAATTATTTTTTCCATATAAGGAGTAAATCTTGCCATCTTCGGCCAATAAGATCTCATCAATTTCGCGCCAATAGCGGCGTGTTCCATTTCCGAAAACACGTCGCGCGCGATTTTTATTTCTCAATCGGCGTTGCCAGGTCTGATAAATAAAGAGGCTCAGGAATACACTAGAGCAAGTCCAAATTTTTTTAAACTATTTTTATAACACTAAAAATGTTTATTCTATGGAAAATTATATAATAACAATGCTAACCCATCTATGTAATGACTAAAAAAATATTAATTCACACACAATGAAATTTTGAATAAACTCCTTACAATACATTTCCTAGGTATTGTAAGGAGTTTATTCCATAAGCATTGCAATATATCGCTTAACCTAGTGAATTAAAGTCTCCAGTAACGAAGAAAAAAATAATGACAAAAGCTTTTAAAAATACTTTCTTAATAGCTATGTAAACCAGCGACGCGCTTTTCTTCATTAAAATATCTTTATACCTACATTATCTGTCTGTATACAATTTTTCCTTTTCTATTATGTATTTTATTTTTGTATTATCTAATCAAACCTTGTTCTCTATACTAATTGTATCTTACCGTAGTATATTATATAGTTATTCCAGAAATAAGTTTTCTAACTCATTTTTAATAATATATTATAAGGAGTTCTTTGTAATAAGATATTACAATTAAATAAATAATTAAACGGTCAATTTTATATAAATTGAAATGTAGTATAACAATCAATAGTGTTGTACCTACTTACTATTCTGAAATATATGTAACTTATATTTTATATCCAATTTAATATTTATAGGTACTTATATTAGAATTTAATCAGTTGATAATAAAAGTTAGGAAAAATAAAGAAAACACCAGCCTGTGTGATTCAATGGTTAGAATACATACATCCTCAAAGATCGCGATTTCCTACTGATAATTTCTGGTATTAACATTCTACTATGTTCCAATAGAGACCAATTGTTATGTTATTTATATCTTAAATAAACATGTGCATTCTGTATACAATAAAACAACACGTGTTTCTAATTCCTGTTTCTTTGTAACTCCAAAGAATTGTATTAAAAAACTATTAATTTTACGGTAATTTAAAAAAAAGACACCCACCAATAAGTTTTTGAAATATCTTGGCATTGAATGTATTAGTATTGAATTTGAAAATGTAAGCGGATAATAGAGATGTATCAAAAAATTCAAGGATACGCATACGAATATATCATAAAGGAAAACATTAAACAACTTCAAAATATTATATATAAAAATGTACAAAGACCAAAATATAGTATGTAGATGCGAAATAGTTCTCAAATTTGAATAAACACAAAATCTGTTTGAGATTGTTTCATTTTAAAATTGCCCACTTTCATACTTGATTCCCTCTCATCCTGAAACGCTCATACAAAACAGGCGGTCGGATGGGATAAATAAAAAAAACGAGAAAGATGGAACAATGTCCCAACGCGCATTCCTCGCGCGCATTCCGCTATCGGAATTCCTATTCTCCGAGACACTCGAGGAATCCGCCCCTGTGCCCCATTGTGTCCGAGTCGCACCTCCGCTGCCCGGGGCCGCCGCAGGTGCGAGCGCGCCCGCCGCGGGGCGCTTCCCTGCCAGAGTGCCAATTCTGGTATTTCATTTCTTTTTTAATTATTAATTAGTGCGAAATGCTTTTACTTTACTCTCTATTCAATTTAAACTTGTTGGATAATTAAATAGTAAATGACTTGTGTAACTTAAAATGTTATTTCAAATACATTTTTCTCCAATAAACTTTCATTAGCCTTCCTTTATTCTTGTACACGCTTTTTACTGGTTAAATTGCTGGTATAGTATTTAAAATAACGTGCTCTCATAGTATCGAGTTCATGACGTAATTATATATACCTACACGATTTTAAAAATAAATAATTTTATAACACGTTCGGTAATGTTCGTGAATTCTCGTTAATCTACTTCGTGTCGTGCGAGGGCCGCGGCACGCCGTTTCCTTATCAGACCAATGCCGGCGTTAATTATAGCACCTACCCCACAATTAAGTTTCGCGACCACACCTGGCCGATGGCTCTGTTCTTTGGAAACACCAAAGGACTCGAGCCTGAATTATAATAATTTACGCACGCCTTAACTCCGCGTTCACACTGATGAAAATGCGTTAAAAAATTTATTCGGATCGTGTGAGTGGTTTTGTAGTTCCTCCTTATCTGGTGATGCTTATCTGGTTCCGGTCGATTGTCTCCCATCTGTACCCTTAGGCTAATCGAACTGATCAAACTTTGAACTTTATGGAGTAAGTAAAATTAAGGCATCGCGACCAAAAGCGTGCTCCTTCGTTCTACGGCCGAGAAAAACCGAGAACCACAACGTGAGCCTTATTATCAGGTGCCAAGTGATTAGCATAAGATCTCAATGTAACTCTTTTAAAGCGAAGATTATTCTTACATTTATTATGAGTAAATTTTATTTTGATAAAAGTATATGATCTGACGTCTATAGATAACTAAATAACAATAATGCTTTGACAACGTTTTTAAATGCGTGGTTTAAATTTTTTGTATTTCATTAAGTAAACTAAGAGTACATGCTGAAACTGGTGGAAGATATTTTCTGTTTTATTATAATCAATATTTGTTTTTTAAGTACATTTGAAATTTCAACACACTTTTGGATGCTTATTTGAAATTTCTTGTTTGAATTGAAAATTGCGATGCTTAAATGTTGTAACTAGATAACGGATTATTTTTTCACCCACGTCGCCAAGTCTGAATGATTCTTTTTTATCAGAATATGTTGAATATTTCACTGTTATTCAATCATTATCATGAAAATTATATTGTCATCATAAAACAATATCTGCGTAAGAGCGTATTCGTAGGTGCGACGAGAAATAATTTTACAATATACTAGAATGGATATTAATCAATCTTGGATGCATATTTCTACTGTAAGATTGTTATCAAGATGTACTCACTTCATCGTTTTATCAATTTTTAAACCCTGTAAATACCACTCACAGTTTATTTTCAAGATATTATTTATGTATTTTTGATCTGTATTTTAGAAAAATAAATTGTAAAAATAAATCATTTTATTACAAATTATTATCTCGCTAATAATTATATGTACACAGTTAGTTTGTGATTAGATAACTTGTTACTTTGGGAGACACTGTATACAGAAACAGTTAAGGTGTCACGTCAACTAGGGGTGGAAAATTTATCTGCGTCGAAGGGGGTAGAAACCTTTTTATTATGTAATAATTATTTTAATTAACCGGTGATAATTAATCAGTGTAAATTTTGTATTTCAAAGTAACATAATATTTATTTCACATTTTATCAAGTCTTTATGGCAGTTTTTTTTTAATGTAGATAGCATAAGTTATATCAACTTCATTTAATACGTCAATATGCTTATAACTCATCGTCGTTCGTCGTTAAATTCTGATGAGAATTTACTGGAAGGGTATCAATTTTACTCTCCGATGGTGGATCATCGTTTCTTATGTAAAGCGTCACGATTTTTTGATTTAGTGCTTTGGTTGTGATCCGCTCAGCTGACACAACAGCTGAATCTATGAACGTGTCACGAGCCTTGAGAATTGATGGAAATTTAACATTTATTTCAATAGCATCCTTTGTTTATTTTAAAAATTAATTATTTACATCCTTCTGATGGAACATTTTCCATTTCAACAAAATACATACAAAAGTATTTATTTTTAAACAATTTATGTTTAACTACCTATTTTCCTTGCAAAATGTTGCTGGTCTTCGCTTGTCAGGGTGGTACCTCCTTGTGAAGACGTGAGCTGAGATAGTAGCACAATAAGCTCTTAATTGTGACGTCCGGAGAACTTGTCGGGAGGGGTGATCTGAAAAAGAAGCGCAATGAGATTAGGGGAAGAAATGGTATATCACACGTGTTGATAACCAGTATTGAAGCGAGAATAGTTATTTAAATGGTTGAATTGATATAATTTTACCATTTCATTTTAAATAAATATAAGTAGGTTGTCTACATAAATCAATAATTACTTAATTACATTCATAATAACTTACAATATTATACAACGGTTTGGAAATTTTAGTTTCATAATTTTTTCAATGGACTTTCCTAATTACCAGATTATTTTTAAAGAAATCGTTTTAACACACACGAATAAATCAATTACCTTTTTTATCTTATCATAATTATTGATTCCACGTCATGGAATTTTTTTTGCTAATTATCAAATAACCCACTTTTTACTTCCTTTTTAATACTCTGAAATATAATTTATATTATAATTTGAAACTACGTAAACAAAAGCATTATATTATTTATATATTTTTTATAATTAGAGAGTTGAAAAGTAATTTGCTACTTTTCATATATGCGATCTTTGCGTAGGAAAGTTCGCATATATTTAAACAAAGTAGTGTATAAAATTGTTTTATAAAAATGCGCCTGAAACAATCTGAGCAGACTATCAACGTTGCATTGCGTGTCCCAGTTGCAGACTCACCCATGCATGTAAGTGCATCACAATGATCCGACGACGTCTCGGTGCATTCATTTCACCGTATGCAAATCATTACTGCAATTTTCCTATTAATAAATTAAAGCGATCAACCGCTTTGTGTTGCTGATACGGGATGCTTTGGGTTTTTATTGCAGTCGGCTGCGTGCATAGCGGCATATTATGATTGCCATTTTCTAAGTGCGTCTGATTTCGCAGTGCATATACATTATTGTAGCAATGATGATCAAGTAGCATTATTGTTTCCTTTTATACTGTATAAGAAATTTCAACATTCATTAGTTCATCAACTTTACTAAAGCATTCTTTTTACTGATCCTTCTTATATTTATGACCTTTTTATTCTTTAGAAGTTCTAGAAAGTAAACAACAAGTGGTGGTATCTTTCCTCGACTGCATGGCTCGCCGTCCTCTATTATTTTGGTATTATTACCAGACATGAGGACACCGTGGAAGAGTTAGTGGCCCAAGAAGGGTATAAGAAACCAGATCTTAAAGAAGATCACCGAAATAGTGGACCATCCTGGTTAAACAATTAATTCAAAACCAACTCCTGGAATACACAAAAAATGCAACGGATTGAAATAAGTGGCGACATACCATCCAATCCACAATAATTTGTCACGGTTCTATGATAACGACTGTTATGAAGAAAAAGTTATTCTGACGATAAATATATTCTTCTTCAATAACGGCAAAATATTTGTATGGTTAATAACAATATTTGTATTAATAAAAAGAAAACGCTTAGTATAAAATAAATACTTATAGAATTATCAACATGTTTTGGGGACAATGCTCTTCAGAAAATGACGTTTACTAAAAAGTACTTCTAGACGTTAATAAAACAAAAAATAAATATGTGAGAGTTTAATAATTAATTAATAACAAATGTGATAACAATTTTAAAAGTTTTTGTGAACCCACCAATATTTGATAGGTATTGAAAAGCATCGGAAAAAATATATTTCTAAATAATCTTATTTCAAATTCAATAAATAGTAGTTTTTTATAAATTATTTTCTTTTTATTAATATAAATATATTCGCTTACTATTTACTTGATGCAGAATTTTTCGTACAGTACATATTTTATTTCCCTTCATTATCTATGTCTTCCGTGTAATATATCATAAGTCAAGATGCTTGTCGGATTAAGATATCGTTTAAAAATGATTTAATCTTATAACATGGTATTACAAATTGGAAAATACACATATTTGAGACATTATCTCTGTACTTAAATTAAATACGTATTTTTTTAATCACTCCAGCAAAATACATAAGTATAATCAATATGAATACGAAATAAACATTGTATACGGCGTGTACCAATAAACATAGATCGATACTGATAAAATGTGTCTTTCATTCGTATTTCAATGAGATGATTATCAATGATTTTAATTTAATTTTACAAAGACATTCTCTTGCAGTCAGTACAAAAATATTTTTAAAAATGTTTTTTTTTAACTCATCCAATTATATCGGCGTAGCCTGATTTCGAGCTAACGTTTTTATTCCTTGTACAAAAGGATGAAAGATTATTTATTTTTTTACTAAAATATATAATAATAAATTGTATATATAAAAATAGCAGCTTATCTGAAGAACTGTTCGTACAAATTTGTTATTGGATAACTGTTCATTTGGACTAGACATCTGAAAATAAATATTATCTCTTGATCTTATTCGTGGATTTAGATGGCCTCATTGCGTTAAGACCACATTTTACATTAACATTTATATTATTTGATTTTTGAAAATATTTGTCAAATTCGTGTAAAATTAATCAATCAATATTTAGATGAGATAATGAATTTTCTTCTTATTTTTGTAACCTATCTATTCAATGGACGTTGGCGACTGTCATGTTGGCTATAAACACTCTATTTAGCCCAAAATACTTCTTAGCAGACTGGACAAACCACTGTCTTAGGTTTTTCAGACCATCTTTCTCTGCATTGTAAGAAACAAGATCTCATACTCCTCTGGATGTCTCATCACATACTCGAGATACTGAAGTTTTGGGATTTTTTATTATTTTTATTATTTATTATCTTCGTTCGTAATTCTGTCCATCCAGATTCTTTTGGGTACTCTTTTGTGGATCCACGTCTTGAATGCTTCAAAGCACCTTATCAGTTCTTCTGTAGACGTCCATGCTCCCATTCCATAAAATAATATTGAGAACACGTATTAAACATCATTATTATCCGCAATTAAAGATAATAATAAAATGAAATCTAAATCTCCACAAGTCCCCTGATGACCTACGTTATCATTAATATTTCGAATCAATGCTTTTCCGTATTTATTTCCATTTAAAATTGCCGTAAATATTTAAATAAATAAAAATAATTTGTACTTGTACCAATGATCATTATATCTTATTTTTATGAAATTTAATATTTAGTTAATTCTTTATTTAGCGAGCAAGAAGTTAGTTATCAAGCACCAAAAACGTAAGCAATTAAAACATTTCCGAGCATTCATTCCTTTTAGCCATAATGAATTCATTCTCGAGACCACATTAAATAAAATCCCGCTTGCATTAATTACACAAACTGATTTCTAGAAACTTGATCGATCTGCGTCATGCCCTTAAAAGAAATTTATTTATATTTCTTCGTTCGGTTCAGCTTTACAAGACCTTTTTAATGAATATAAATTAACTTTTAATTGATTTAACCACATAATGGAGCTTCATCCAATAATCATTGTAATTATATATAGTACAATTATTTCGATCTGAAATTATTATTTCTGATTACCTATTACTTAAATCATGATAATAACTTTCTACGGGTTGTGACATTTACCATGCGTTGATATTTTTTATATGAAGTTGTGGGTGTGCCCCGAGAAAATAAATTAAAATATCAACTTTATTTTAATTTTTTTTAGATTTAGATTACATAAACACTGTAACTTTTTTATAGTACTTAATTATTTATAGCTATATTTTTAGACAGTATGATATATATTACAATTAAAAAAAAATTCATTGCCACCTACATAGCACACAATAGCCTAACGATTTTTGTATTCAAGTAATTTATGTTTAAATTTATTTGCAATACACATGATATTATAAATCGACACTTTAGAAATACGAGCTGCCTCTCTGCAAGAGATAAAATCTCGTCCATAGAAAGAAACGATCATGATATTTTGGCACAAAACAAAAGTAGTAACGTAATTAAATAATTTATTTACGTTATAATAATAAAAAATGTAAAACAGAGAATTAAATTTTTATAAAAATAAAATATAAAACGTGGAAAAAAATTCCATAATACCAAGAAAGCCCAAGGACAATAAATTATCAGATATATCAAAGTTATCTCTAATGGAGTATTTAAAAATTATTTTATTTTTTCACTACTTGATTCGAGAAAATCTGAATTTCTCATCGACAGGTGAAGTATCAAACCGACCACTTTTAAATAAAGAATTTTTACCATGATTATGTTCAAATTTAAAAAAATAGTTAAAAATAAATAATGGTTAGGTATTGAAAAGATGAGCCGAAGTTCCTGGTGTAAGGCTGGTTGTGGTTGTATCGGGAATGTTGAGAGAAGAGTTAATGTCAATTCACCTGTCGATGAGAAATTCTGTTTTTCTCGAAACTAGCAGTGAAAAATTAAAATATTTTTAAAAGAGTACAGATTACATAGAATAAATCTATACTTAAATATTTTTAATAATCTATCATTAAGCTTGGTAGTGGTTGTATCGGGAATATTGAGAGAAGAGTTAATTTCAATTCACCTGTCGATGAGAAATTCAGTTTTTCTCGAAACTCGAAACTAGTAGTGAAAAATTAAAATATTTTTTAAAAGGGTAGAGATAACAGAATAAATGTACTTAAATATTTTAATAATCTATCATAAATAATACTCTTAATATAATATAAAATCTTTTGGAGGAATACAAAATTGAATTAAAATAATATTTAATACTAACACAATTAAATAATTTTCACGGGAAAATGTCGCGTTCTGCGCTCCTCACGCACGTCGGAATTAAGTGGCGAGTGAGCGAGCAAGTGTTACAGATAAAGGTGCAGGCAGTCGAGATTGCGAGCGTGCCTTAGCAACTTGATTCAAGTCTTCTCAATTGGTCCTAATGAATGTATTTATTTCACTTGGCCTTAATTCGTTTCGCCGCCAATCTACAGTGTGCCCAGCCGCGTACCTACCTCCTACAAATCATGATATTACGGTGGACCGCCGCGCCATCTCCTGTGCGCCGATTCAATTCACTCTCCGAATATTTTATAATAAATAACTTTTCCAGAATTGCACCTGTAATTTGTAGTTTCGCCGTTCGTGCCCCCTTTAAGGGAAGCGTTGCTTATATTTTGCTGCATGGTATTACAAATCTCCCGAGTCGATGTTGAATTGATTATAAATGAATATCATGTGATTTTAAAAAGCGATGATAACCTGCTGTTGAATTTTACACACTTTTTTAGATTCCACTGAATATTAAAATTAAATGTCAATATCATAGATGTAGTTTTTTAACCATTTATATTTAATGCAGTCGTTAAGGATTATTAATTTAAATGTACCGAATTTTAGATTTTATCATAAACAAAGCATACAAATTTATAGGAAACATGATTTTCGAAGAGATAGATACATAAAATCTAAAATTCAGTACTTATATTTTAAATTAATAATCTTCGGTGGACTGCACTCAATTTTTTTTTTAATTTTTTTGGAAATTGCTGACTTTGCTTTTATAGCCCTCATGTAAGATATTGATCAAATCTACGTACCTACCAAAATTGTTAGAGATTCGAAAATATATATTATTTAATTTTATGCAATAATTTACAGCTTATTTTAATTTTGTGTTTTATTTAAAAAAATAAAAGATACAACCAGTATATCATAGTAACATTAAAAATAAAATAATTCCACAAATAGAAACACCCATGTGATTATCCATACGTAAATATGTAATAATAATACCAAGGAATAGAAAAACAAAATAAAGTTGAAGCTTAAATAACAAGTGAAAAATACTAACTTTTGATGTAACGTAGCTACAAAGCAATAATAATAGTGAATACAAGTAAGTAAATAAACTAACTAACAAAAAAAGAGAAAGTGAAAAATATGGTATATCTGATTTTATAGTAAAAGTCTGTCCATTCTCTGTGATAATCCATTTTTTTCAATCATCTGAAATTGTTAATATTTATTATTGTTAATTACAGTATGTTAGTAGTTATTATTGTTAGTTATAGTATGTTAGTATATGTCAATTGTTAGTATTTAACCCTTTGAATACCTATACTCTTACAAATAACCTATAACCACAACAAAACATGAGAATGCTTGGAATATTAATATACTTGTGTTAGAACATGATTGACTGCACCGCTTTCCGTGCCAAAGGTTTTACATAATTTTATTGCATAGCCATAAATTATTGTTTTCAAATCTTTGATTATGTAATAGGTTGGTTAAATAACATATTATTATGATAAAGTAATTCAACCATTTACGAGATGTCAAAATAAATTGTACCTATGTAATAATATTCAAATCGTGTAATATTTTTAAATCTGCAATGGAAATCACTACCACAAACTTTAAAACATTCCGAATTTATGCAGAATTATTTAATTATTATATATAAATAAAACAGTTGCATCACATAGTATCAAAATAGTAGGTATATGTATATGTATGTACTTAAATGGATTTTAAACACATTTCAGATTTGAGTTGATAAATTCTTCTATCTTGGTACGCCACTTTTGCTTCGGCTACATTCATACATCTTCTACGGTTATTGAAGTTTTTAACAGGGCCATCCTCCAATACTTGTAAAATCTGATCCTTCAACGGCTTTTGCAGAGACCTTCTGTTTCTGTTAGCTTCAACACTCGCATATATTTTCTAAACCATCCTCTCCTCGCTCACCTCAGGAATCTTTTTTTATTCTATCCACCACGCATTACATTCAGTTCTCATTTGTTCATTCCTCACTCTATCGACCAAATTTTTTTCCAAACCAAACATTTCCTTCGTATTCAGACTATCTTCATTAATTTTGCCAGTACCAGGTTTCATTTCCACACATCATAATCGGTTTTTGAATTCCGTTATGTACCAATGGTTTCGTTTAATTTTCACAATTTTTCATCTAAATATAAACCAACCCTTTTTACTATAGACACAAGCTTATACAAAGTAAAGCGTCATTTGCCCTTTTTTACACTTTTATTCACATATCTCACGAGGTAAACACTTAAAACTGTCTTCTTTGCCAAATCGATCCTTTATCAAATGCAAATTTGAAAAAACAACAATTTCCATCCGTCTTCCAGGGCCGGTAAATCACCCTGAGCGTCAGGTTCCTACGCATTTAAACCCGGCCGCAATCAAAGCGCAGAATGGGGCATTAAAAACGATAGCACATTATCAAAATCGAATTAAAGCATCGATCCTCGTTCTCTTAGCCCCGGGACAAGAGGCCTTAACAATCGAGAGAGGTAGGGCTGACTTGGTCGCTCTTCCATAATGCCCGGACAGATTTATGGTGCGAGATGAATCCTCTAACGTTTATGAAATGAGACATTCATAAATATGGAACAATCTTGTCGTCAATGTTACGCATCAAAAGTCAGCTTTAGCGTTTTTATTATTATTTATCTCAAAATTACCTTTGACCTATTTTTCCCAGAGCTCCTCCATCTGCCCGGCACGATAATTTTTTTATTTTTTAATATTTTGGTGTGTTAAGTCTTAAATGTGTATTTTTAGTGAAAGCGTTCAAAACTTGGTTACGATATAGAATACAGCTGTAGGAATACTAATTAATTTTTTGTCGTATACCTACTTACACGTATTTTTTATGTCCTATCTATCCTAGCCTATACATCTTTTGCTTTGACGATTTTTTTCTAAAATGTGTACTTTGAAACGCGTGTTTTGATGTCGTGTGTGTAACTGTGTAATTAGCACTCACGACATCAATTTGCATAATTTTATCATATCTCACTTAGTTGGTAAAACTTATCAATAATAACGGAAAATTAATTGTGTCATAGCCATAACGAAATGTATAATGAACAATATAAATAGTTTAGTCAATTCATATTCCATTAAAGTAATAAGGCGGCAATTCTTTTTTGAATTTAAAAAATCTAATTCCACCCTATTTACTATAATTAACCAAAACCAAATAATTTGGTTTTGGTTAATTAAGCATCATCTACCTTTATTCTTATTATTTAAAGCATGTACAATGAGTACCAAAAACATTATTTTCATTTTATATTGTTTCAGTTAATTACATTAGAGTAAAATTTCGTAAAATCCTGTTTCTTTTACTATATTGAGACACTTTAGTGATAAAAGAGACAAGATTGCCTAATTGTACCATTGTTAAAATATATTAAGCGATTTTAAAATGTTTTAGGTTTTCGAGGGCGTTCAGAATCTTCTGGTTAGAATTTTAACATATTCTTCCGTATACTTACAACCTTATTTTTCAAAATCAGCCCACTTTCAAGGGGCTTCAACCTGCTCTAGCGACATACATATATTAATGTATCAATTCAGTGCGATTATGTAAATAAAAATATTATATGTGTTCTAATGGTTCAGGTCATTGTCAACAAAATGGATATTGTATAGGAGTGACTTTTTAAATGATGACAGGATATCTGTAAGAATATGAGTATCAGTGTTAGTTAGTCAGAATAGTGCATAAAGGATGTTTTTTTAGAAGTATAGAAATTTTAAATGAAGCTAGCGGACCCGACAGACGTTGTCCTGTCTAAACCTAGCAGCAAATCCCAGAACCCGACTGCAGCGCCACCTACCAGATCCAGTTGTGAATCTAAATCATCCAGGGACCCACTCGAACGCACACAAAAAATTTCATTCAAATCGGCTCAGCCGTTTAGGAGGACTTCAGCGATATATATACACACATACAGAAAAATTATATATATAAAGATAAAACGCATACAAATTTTGGTAATGCCCATAGTATTGGCTTTATTGGAATAATGTTAGGCCGCTAGTATTTTAATATACGGTGTTTTTTAAGAGGCTTATTTTTCAAAAATTGGTAATACTTTTCCCAGCAACTTTATTTTATTTCAATCTAAATTTCTATACCTGTAAAAGAACCTTATATTTTAACGACATATTCTTGTGACGGTAGAAAGCTGGCCAACACGTTAGGATGTAATTCTAATACTGATTTTAATTCGACTCTTGGCTTCGATGTGTTTTATGGCAACGGTAAAAAGGTGCATTTTTTTGATTTTGCTGGTGCAAGACGCAGTCGGGGGTGCCGTTGCCTCCGCCCTCGTCCTCCCCCAGGTTTAGGAGCGCTGCCCGCAGATCCAGATCGCCCTAGGGAGTAATTAATCCCGCTCGCCGGCCGGCCGTCACGATCGCCGGCCCGATAATGGCTCCGGACTTAATTGCGGGTATTGTCATGGCATTTTCCATACGATCCGTCTCGCGGCCGGCGGATTGGCGGACCGGCGAGTGCGCTCTCGTCTCTCTGTTCCCCGCGGACGCAATTTCGAAACGCCGCTTGCGAGCAGCGTGGACTGAGGCGCGAGGCCAAATCACAGCACGGAACTCGGTCGATACACCCGCAAGTGGATCGCTTCTTCTCGACCGTTTCCGTAAATGCGAATATGTCGTCGTTCATTCGGCGCGACAGCTTTAAATACAGAATTTCGTATGCCTGCATATTATATTGTAATGAAATCACATTTTATTGGGAAATTCTTATTATTGGATATATTTTCTAAATATTTTATTTTATATTTATTTATTTTTGCCAATAATACTTAATAATTACACTACATCTTAAGGCTGTTACAAAAATAATTCAAGCAATATATATTTCTCCGCTGTAGGAGTAGATAATTCTTATGTGGAGGAAGAAAGTTAAATAGATGAATACAAATGTTTGTTTAACTAAATTATTATATTCCTTATGAATTATAATATATAAAAATAATGTTCTGATTTTGAAAGTAACTACAACTTTATTTACTTCTTATTTAAATTTGTCGAAGGGCTTTATTTTTTTAATATTAAGTAAAACTCATTATAAATATTATAGATTTAAATAAGAATAGTCATGCTGCATGTATGCGGTATTACTTTTTGGAAAAAAACTTGGGATACAAATTTATATTCAGGGTAGAAAGCCAAAAGGGGCTTAGAGATTATTTTGAATTTTACAGGAGAGCGAAAGAAAATTCTGTCAATCTGATTTTGTCAATATTTCTTTTAATATTAAACGATTTTCATACGTGTATTGAATTAACAAATGTGGAAATCGTTTAATAATAAAAGAAACACTGACAAAATCAGATTAATAGAATTTTATTTTGTACACTCCTATAAAGTTAGAAATAATCACTAACACCCTTTTGGCTTCCTTCCCTCGATATATTAAAATCAAATATTCACTATAGGAAATCAAACTTACCGAGAAAATATGTTACCAATACACCATATTGATCAATTATTGACCATTTTTAATACGAAATGTCAAATTTCAAATATTAATTCTTCTTTTTATATTTCCAAAAACATCTTCACAAATCCCTGTCAATTTTAACCTGAAACACGCCCTCGCACTGAGAGCCACTGGTTTGAAAAGATCACCTAGTTGGTCTTCATCTCATGATGAGAGGCTGCTACGTACTTTCTTTCATCTCTGTGATTCTTGATTATTCTCCGCTGTCAATTTGACATTCCTACCTATTCTGTTATTTCTGAATTGAACGAGCAACATTTTGTTTTAACTAAATCAAAAACTACAATCTTTTTGAGGAATGAATGAAAATGATGTGATATTTTTAAAATTCACGCTAAAACTGTGACACAGCAGTCTAGATTTTATTTTTTCTACAATTCATGCTTTAGGTTAGATTATAATTTCTTTACTTTATTATTCTCACATACAACTAAAAACCTTGTAATTAATTCATTTGCATTAAGATAGGGAACACAAGCTATACTCATAACGTATATTACCTTTAATATATTTTATTGTTTTTGTTCAATCGACCTGAAAGGTAATAAAGTTCTGAGATGTGTTTATTCATTTAGTATGACTTTTTAATTAATATATTTATAATACGCTCTGCAAGATGGTTTGAACAATAAGTTAAAAATATTTTATAATTCTATAATAATACAAAATGCATTATAGTAATATGCTATAAACTTAAATTATTTTTACCTTGTAAGGATACCTCTACTTCTAGTTTAATAAGTAGGTATATTCTATATTTTCACTACTTGAGTTTTGACAGAATCAGAATCTCTCATCGACAAGTAAAGTATCAAATTGATAACTTTTCAAATAAAGATTTTTTACATTTATATTGTTCAAATATTAGTAATAAAATTCAAAAATAAATAATGTTATGCAGGCACTGAAAAATGAGCCAAATTTAGTGGTGTAGGGGTGGTTATAACTGGAATATTGAGAAAAGAGTTAACGAAGTTAATATTGTTAAGTACATGAATACCCAAGTTCAAATTTATTTTAATTTCCAAACTTTACGAGCGACGGGTTGGAGAAGTTTAATAGTAGGTACCTATATAATCTCTAGAAAGTAAATGCCAAAACATAATAATTTCGTTGTCTGTCCGTCCGTCTGTCTGTCTGTCTGCCCGTCCTTAACTTCGTGTAACGTCCTTGCGAACTTAATAATTTCGTTCAAATTCATTCGTTCACCCGAACCGGCCGCCTAACACCGCCTCTCCGTGAACTGCTAAAAAGGTACTATAAGTATTCCGCGATTTTTGACGAGTTACAGCTAGTCCATCAGTAGTACTATAATGCATTTTGATACAGCGCTGCTCTGGCAGCAGTCCCTTGAGAGATCACTTCGCTACCTGGTAATTATGTGCTCACAGTTGTCACATTCCCTCTATTTACCTGCACGCCATAAATTGCTTGAATTTACGAGAAATTGTCAAGTTTTGTTTGCAGCTCTCAGTGATGCATATCGATAATTAACCCAGTTAATGCTTACTTATTCAATTATTTTAATAGCCGACCGTTTTGTATGCAGTACGCTTGCATAATTAATTGACAGGATCACAAAGAACTGAGTGCGCGCAAGCGTATCGAGAATCCGTGCATTTCACTGCATCTGCTCAACCTCATATTTGTACATTCATGCTAATTGCATGTTTTTAACACAGCGTGCGATTTCAAAACACATATACTTATATAATCCTCTTTTTTTATCTCGTATATCGTTAGTTTTATGGTTTTTATAATGTTCTTTATCCTTTGTGCGGGTAGAATTTTCAAATCAATTATTCAAAATATCTTCAAAATATCAGCTGACATTCCCACACTTGATCGTATCAATCAATGAGATAGATAAGGTTATCAATTATGATTTGAGACATCTTAAAACCACTGGGGACTAACAATGTTTATTGATCATTAATTTCCAGTCAAGACATTGCTTAAGAAAATAGATGATGGATGTCCTTAGGGTGGGACTATTCCCTCCCCCGCTCTGGGGGGTTAGATACAGCCATTTAACCCTTAAACATTCGTAAAAAAAAACTTTTCAATTGGATACCATTCAGGTATTCGTCTTTCAAACTTGTTCTAAGTGGCCGTACCGATTTTTTTCAAATTTCTTCTCCCGAATGGGACGCTTCTCATTTTTCATCGCAGCATTAGGCATCTCTCTTGCGCACGGCAAAAGCAGCCTTTTTTCCTTTGAATTATTCATCTACCTGCCAAAGACAAGTCATTTATTGTCCACAAAACAAACTAAAGACTCGGTTATTTAGATAGAGCCGAGCAAAAATAACACGGGCAAAAAAACCCGCAGGTGTTCCGATGGGATGTCTTATGTGAATTTTACCTTTTTTTCCAAATTGTCTGTGTCCCTTGTATTAATTATTCCTAGTCATTAGAGTGCGCCGTTCTGGGAATTTGTATTTTGAATACCTTAATAGTGTTCTCGTATGCGGTTCTTTTGGACCCATTCGTTGCTAATGTCGAATTTATTTGTTTCGTCCTGTCCCTCACACAAATGTAAAAAATTCCAGCAAAAATGTCCAAAGTTTCGCTGTTATTTATTTCACGGTCTATCAAAATATTTCATCGAAGTATAATATTACTATAGGAAGTTTTATTTAATAAAAGTGACTTGTAATAACCATTACTTGAATTATGAGAATATAAGAATGGTAGCTTGTGATATTCTTTTCTAAAAATTTCATTATTGAAAATTGTTAAATTACGAATGTGCATTTTGTACCTATCCATGCCACAGTACACCTAAACTACCAGAGTTGATAATCTAAAATTAAGTTTTTCAATATTCTTATGGATTTGCAAGTCTACTTCAAATTGAAAAAAATTAACTGTATTATTGCAAAAATTATGTAAAAATTAACTGTAATGTATGGTTTTTAATTTGTAGGTCTAAGATAATAAATTTTTATGTTATCCATTAAATATGTGTTTTATGT